>MJUT01008774.1:686220-722084 GCA_002080005.1 Gigantidas platifrons | reverse complement strand
CTATATTTCTACTAACTTTATGACATAATATTGAATTTAATACACCTTATAACGGGTGGGAATCTACTTTACAGCTTGAGGTGGTACCTTACACTTCAGGTAAAATTTGATCTGCTCGTTTAATTTTCTTATTTTTTTGGCAGTCTGTTTGAATATATCCACTGTAATAAATATCAAAATGTTAACAAATTGGTGAACCAACAGACTCAGAGCTATAAATTCACTAGCCACATAGCAGCTTTTCAATCTGTGGTTTTGATCACCGAGATGCTTGAAATCTGCATACAAACATCATCTGATCAAAACGTTCAACTGATTTTAAAGATTTATCTCCCTGTAGTGTATGGTACCCCCTTAAGTGGTTATAGAAGTAGATATTTGGTAACTGTCATATGATCGTGGACGTAACAGACCCTTGGTAACACAGGGGATCTTTAGATAACTTATATTAGTAATAACTGCTGAGATCTATTGCCTTATTTCTTTATTGCTTCATTATTGAGCAACATGAACCTCACTAACAGTCGGGCAGATAAACAGTACCTGCTCCACTAGTGGCCAAGATGGACACCACTATTTGATGATTTTTATCATTAAATTCACACCATGCAAAATTATGCACCACACAAATTGATGCACCATGAAGTAAAGATTGTTGTGATAGATCAAAACTTAATTTGTGTGCATGGAATGGTCTTTATGCATGTACCAGTTTTTGTGCAAGGAATGGTCTTTGTACAAGTAACAGTTTTTGTGAAGGCAACAGCGTTTATGCAGGAAATGGTCTTTGTGCTGTGAAGTATTTGCGCATGGGACCAATCTTTGTGTAGAGAACTATCTTTGTGTACTGGAACAGTCACTTTATTTGTTTCTTCAGGTTAGGAGCAGTCCATGATGGTGATAACAACGCCTGTTCAAAAACACCACGTTATATAATGGTATCTATCAGTTCAGCTATGACCAAGCCGTACCATAAAAACCCATGGAAATTTTCTAAATGTACAGTCAAGGAAATTGGATTGTATTTAGATCAACTTAATAAGTATGAACACATTTTACTTTTCAGTATTGAATATTTCGTTAGTTTTAATATTTGTATACATACGTTGTTGATACTTTAAACATATTTTATTGTCATACAAAACAAGACAAATGGATAAGACACAAGTTGTAACCTTATGAAATCTTCTCCGTTGTTGATGTGAATACCGGCTTTAATATAAAGGTTATTTTTGCTTTGACGGCATCCATTGTACATACAGTGGATTATGTTCCAACAAGTCCACTGTTGAATCTGTTTGCTTCCTTTCCCAGAGGGTGTTTGAACTACTCGCTTTACCATAAAAGCTGATTATAAAGGACGGTCTTCGTAAGCTCTTTGAAACAAAAGTCAGTCCTACTTGTATTAAAATTTAGTTAAATTTTTATATGTGTTGTGTCTTAATGTCAATAATACAATATCATCTAGGAAGACTTGTATGGGATTATGTCAGGTAGCATATTTCAACAGATAGACGAATCAGCGATGAGCCTGCAATATATTTAGGTATTAAAATTCAAGATGATTGCGTTCAATCTTTTAACCGTGATGGAATCGGGAGGTTTGGCGCCTTAAAATCTTATTCACAACCCACCATTTCTTTGGAAATGCCTGTACCAAGTCAGGGTCATTACGGTTTTCCCAGTTTTCTGGTTGTTGACTGATTTAGTCTGTTTCTTGACTTATGAGTTTTGCCTTTCCCTTTGGAAGATTGCTCGGTGTTCGGTAATTTTGTTATTACCCTTATTTATTATGCATGTAAAACTACGTCAAATGAGAATTTCTGCAGTACTCTCACAAATGCACAAACATTTTGATTTCACCTTTACCTCCACAAAAGCAATGTGAAGTATTAGTATCATGGGCTAGCGGTGTCCTCTTGTTGTTAAGTTTTCATGTCTTAACCATCTAAGAAAACAAAAGATAAATTAAACATCACGTTAGCTGAGAAAGCTCTTGATTGGTCCCGCACATTCAACCGGGAACGGATGTCCCTGTCGGAGCAACAGAGAAACAAAACTTGATCTATCTACCCCATTGTTTGGCGGTGATTCTTTTTAAGAACAAGAATGTCCTGTTAATTACTTATATACAAATGTACATGTATTTGATTTTTTTGTGTAATAGACATGATTTGTCATCGTATTAATGAGGTAAGTCTCAATACTAAAGATATATGTGGTTATTGTAGGGGGCTTAACGATACTTTCCACAATATTGTAGTTGTGTGTGGTATTCAAACTCGCATCGTTAACTTAGTGGTGATAGGAACTAATTGTATAGGAAGTTATAAGTCCAACTACCATATATAAGATCACGACCACAACGACCCCCGCTACGATATATACTACTAGTAGTTAGCATAGACCTTGATTACATTTATCTTCAATATCTTAATCACAGAGGTAAAAAGCCACATTGCATGCAGAAAAGGGATCCAAATGCACAAAATTATGATTCTATGCTACAGACAAAGTTGGGCCAGACCTTTCATATTGATAAGCAGTGTGAATTCATTGTTGGAAAAGGGTCGTACGCCTGTAGAGTAAGTTCTTTTATGTTTAAAAAAATCAGTGATTTGTATGACAGATGCTTACGTAAAGAATATCTTACATTAGTCATATTGTGCCCATTCAATTTATGATTTTTGATTTTTTTTTTTTCACGCCACTTTCAACAAGCTGGAGTACCCGGAGAGAACCACCGACCATGGGCAAGTAACTGATAAACTTTACCACTTGTGGCTGCGAGTCGAGTGCACCCTATTTTGTAATTTACAAAGCCGGGCGCGACCCCACGCCGTATTGGTGATAGACTTGTATGAGCTGTTAGATCCAATGACCTAACTCATTGAGCCACCCCCCCCCCATTCAATTTATTTGCACTTCATGCTAAGTAAGACAGAAAAGGGCACCACAGGCTAAGTACTCTGCCTGTTTCTAATGCTCGTATAAATAAATTATATATGTATGTTGTATATTTATTACCAAAATTGAATCATTCTAGCGATATATTTTCTGATTTTCTTTTATATCATGATATTTTGTGGCATTTCTTCTTATTTATTTCTTCTTGTTTTCAAAGCATTTTAGGCTTAGGATTATAGTGTTTAACGCCACCTTCAACAATATAGAAGTATATCGTGGCAGACAGTGCTATTAGGTGAGGAAGCCAGGCTCCTGGGAGAAAATCTCCCTCTCTGTCGCAAGTTAATGACAAACTTTGTTCATAATGTTGTATCGAGTACACCTCGCCATGAGCGGGATTCGAACTCACAACGTTAGTGGTGATATGCCATGATTGTATATATAATTGTAAATCCAACTATCACATGATCACGACAACAATGGCCCCTTCAAAGCATTGTATGTTCCAGACACAACACGATTAGCATTATCAATGCAGATTCTGTTTTACTATGCACAAAGTTATCGATCTCAATTCTATTCCATTCAAATTAACATTCTTTGTTGGCTTAATTATTAGATTCCAGCATATTAACTTACAAAATTAAAAAATAGATATGGCGGTCACCTTGCTTTCAATAGAAAACTCCTTATCCTTTTGGCCATTGCATGTGTACGCGTACTTGTATTCCGGCGTGTAGAATTTCTGGTTAGTGTTAGTGTTAGGGTTAGGGTTAGCATGGAAAAAATAACCTAGTGCAATAATTCCTCTGGAAATTATACACTCGTGTAACTTATCCTCTGGAAAGAATACACTGGTGGAAGGAACACACTGTTACACATTGTCTGTCTTTCTTCGACTTACGGCAGCTGATTGCCCGTATAGTATCTTTAAACTTTTCTGTTAGTCTTTTATAGGCAATGGGAATTTTGAGGACGTTTGTACTGGACTTTGGTGTAAAGTACTAGACAAAGTTTCTTCCAACTGCTTGCTAGCTTTACCAGCGGAGGGTACATCATGTGCAGACAACAAGGTAATTCCTTTATTTTTATACCCCAGCTCCACCGGAGGGGGGTATACTGTTTTACCTCTGTCCGTCCTTCCGTCTGTCTGTCTGTCCTTCCGTCCGTCCCAAGATATTTTTCGTCGCATTTTTCTCAGCAACTATTGATGGCAAAAATCTGATATTTGGTCACAAGCTTCATATAGGTACCACATATCGTGGGAAGCGTTTTTGGACCCGTCACATTCCTACTTCCTGTTTGGCGACTTGGTTGGTTTTTATACACATTGAACATATATGCGGAGGTATCATAAGTGAGCATTAGCTCACAGTTCATCTAGTTAAATATTCCTTCCTAAATTTTGACATTTTAATTTTTGACAATTGCTCCGAACTCTGCCTCCTACTATAACTGATACAATAAAACAAACAGAAATAAATATATAAAAAGAATATCCCTTCAAACATTAAAACACATTTGCTTGATTTCAGTTGTGTAATGGATATAATTGTGAGTTTGATTCGAGTGCACCTGGTGGATCAGGTAAGTGTATAGCGATTGTATTTTAATTAATGCTTACATTGGATTCAATAAATTATGTTTGTGTTTTCTTTTAAATGTATTTGACACTCTATACACGTTTGCTATTTTAAATTATGCTTCATTTGTTATATTAAAACACTAACTTACATACACTGTCAGATTAGGCAATTGTGGGGTCTTTGGTATATGTTATAAAGGGGCTTTAAAGTTGAAAAAAAAGGCACATAGATATTAATTCACAAATTATTTAACATTTCATTTGCTATACAGCCAGATTGCACAACAAATAGGTCCTATACCTCAGAAATAGTATTACTTACATGTATGCCTCAAATATAAATGTCTTACGTATTTAGTGAAGAGACCCACGATAATGTGGTACAATGTACCCTCGACAATGCGGGGCCCGTAGTAATATGCTACCTGTGATAATACGTTGATAAGGCATTGTTTATATACACCACAACCTGGTTGTACATTCCCAACTGTCATATTTATACATACATCTGATATTTCGAAGCCCCTTTTAACATTTCAAACACTTGATGCCATCTGAACTGAAGTTGACCAATCTTTAAGCATTATTTTTCATGTTTTATGAACGCGGGTGCTCTGGAGGGCAAGCACTTGCTACTTCACTAGCTACAACCGTCGTTTAACTTTTATTTTGGTATTGTCCAATTATTTATGAACTCGTATGCTCCAGAAGGGTAAGCACTTGCTGCGCCACTAGTGGCGCCCGTCGATTTACTTCACTAGCTACAACCGTCGTTTAACTTTTGTTTTGATATTGTCCAATTATTTATGAACTCATATATGCTCCGGAAGGGTAAGCACTTACTGCGCCATTATTGGCGCCCGTCGTTTAAAATTTGCTATGTTAATGTCCATTTGATTTTGGTTTCATGCTTAATCTTGAAAATCAAATTAAATTGATACTTAGACGGTCCGTTATTAAAACACCATTTTATACCGATTTTGTCCGAAAAAAAAATCTTAATCACAACAATTGTAACTAGACAAGTTTGCCGGTACTGAAGGGTTAATAAAACGGCTTAAATCCTAGGACAGACAATACAATGGCCAAAAGAAAAGGAACAAAAAGACATACAGTATCCCACAAAACACAATGCAGAAAACTGGAATAATGAACAACATGAACCTCGGGTGAATTCAGCTGTTTGGAATGGTAAGCATTTCCTACTCCAAAAGCGCTATTATGGCCTCCTTGTTAATCATGTCAGCTTGTTTCAGATGGTTGCATATTTGGTGATTATCCTGGTATAATACTGAAAGGACTAGCTTGTTCGGACCTGATCACCCTGGAGCCATACCAGTGTTATAGTACATCTATCAGGAAAAGCTGCTGTGAATCATGCAATAAAATAAAATCGAATGATCCAGGTAAACGTACAGTACAATCTATGTTACTATGGTAATTTATGGTAATGTGTATGGTGTTTAACGCCACTTTCAACAATATCTCAGTTATATTGTGGCGGTCAGTTTTATTAGTGGAGTGCCAAGAGAAAAACACCGACCTGTCGCAAATCACTGACAAACTTTTTCATATAATGTTGTATCGAGTACACTTCGCTATTATATTCTACCCTCCTAACTGAACTTAGTACTGCGTTGACTACTATTTTATCTATTTTGTTCCAGTATTGTTATGAATGCTGTTATAGTGACAACCGGAACCTTTGAACCGTAATGAAAGCGGGAGGTTTGGCGCCGTAAAATCTGATTCAACCCACCATTTCTTTAGAAATGCCTGTACCAAGTCGAGGCCATTGCGGTTTTCCCAGTTTTCCGGTTGTTGATTGATTTTGTCTGTTTGTTGATTTATGAGTTTTGACTTTCCCTTTGGAAGATTGCTCGGTGTTTGGTAATTTTGTTATTACCATGTACCCTTATTAGCGAAATTCAAACTCACAACGTTAGTGGCAATAACCATTGTTTGTATAGGTAGTTGTAAATATAACCACCATATAATCACGACCACGACCACCTCATGTGGTACTTTCATTATATAGCTGTTTGCTAACAAGAGAAACTGTCAAGTGGAGCATTTAGCATCATCTGGTGTCCGTCGTCCGTTGTCAACACATTTACATTTCTGTCCTCGGTAAATATAATATTCTTGGGTTAATAAATAATTGTATCCACCCCATTAAAGGTCATTAATTGTGTGATATCAACTCAAGTAAGATTATATTCTCCTCGTGAATGTTTACTTTGTGGTGCATACAGCCTTATATTGACCTCATCAAAAGTCGATAATTGTATAATATTACATATGCCATGGTGTGATTTTCGTACAATTTCATTGGCTAAACCAGTCACGTGATATACAGAATATTTAATGTATTGTTTCCACTGTGAAGAAACCAGACGTCTTGTTTCTATTTTTAAAAAAAATATTGACGCTATGTTTCTATTTTTAAGTATATTGACGCTATGTTACTAAATTTAGATCCGGATATTGCCCGTTCCGGACCGCGTTTACACTCCACCTGTAGTAAACCATTTTCTAGTTTTATTGTGTTCTTAAGCAATAAAATAATGATGTGTTAATATTTTATTTTCAATGATACGAGTAATACATTACATATATATGTAATATAAAAATTAAGGACTTTTTACTCTGTCAATATGTTATATATAAACCTGTTAGGATTATATTGACCTCAGACTTCGTCTACGGTCAATATAATCCTAACAGGTCCATATATAACATATTGCCCTCGTAAAAAGTCCATATATATAATTGATAAGTATTAGGTATCCATTTGAATGTGTACCATGCCAGGAAAGTGCGCGAGAAGATGACCTTTTAGTTAAAACGTTCTGCATAGACGATAATAAACGATCGCTTTTCATAGATTACTGCGTTGACTACTATTATACCTATTTTGTCCCAGTATTGTTAAAAATGCTGTTATGGTGACAACCGGAACCTTTTAACCGTAATGGGAGCGGGAGGTTTGGCGTCGTAACATCTGATTCAACCCACCATTTCTTTGGAAATGCCTGTACCAAGTGAGGGCCATTGCGGTTTTCCCAGTTTTCCGGTTGTTGACCGATATTGTCTGTTTGTTTACTTATGAGGTTTGCCTTTCCCTTTGTAAGATTGCTCGGTGTTCGGTAATTTTGTTATTACCCTTTTAAATACATTTGTGTGTTAGATATATCGATTAACCCTCTATCTATGATTTATCAAATGGAGTATCATTATTTCTGTATTTAATTTTACATGTAAAGCAGCATAATTTATTCAAACAGTCTAGAAAACACAAACGAAGTCCTCCACGATACAGCTGAAATACTGCTAAAGTTGGTGCTAAGCAACAATCCATGAATCATTCAATCAAAAGAAGTTTGCTTGTCGTGGTTTATTTATAATACCAAAATACAAAATATCTAAGAAATTTAAAAATTATCTCGATCTCTACATATATAATTGTATCATGTATATAGTAAATCAATAGTGAGCAAATTTAGTTGACAATTAGTTTAAAGTTACTTGTTAAACAACTCTATATTGATGGATAGGTTATATCAAATATAAAAAAGTTGACAATTAGTTTAAGGTTACTTGTAAAACAACTCTACCTTGATAGATAAATAGGTTATATCAAATATAAAAATGTTGACAATTAGTTTAAGGTTACTTGTAAAACAACTCTACCTTGATAGATATATAGGTTATATCAAATATAAAATCGACATATAAAAAAGTGTCAATTCACTACATAAAAGCCGACGTTTAAGAAATATTATATGAAATTCTAACATATAAATATATTAAGTAATATTTATACCATGGTTTTCCGAGTGTGCGAAGCGTTCGATTGTTTAACAGTCTGACTCGGAAAACTGTGGTATAAATGATATGTAACATGAAGCCATGCAATATCACATCCAGGTCGTTGATTATTGCACGGCTCTCTGGGAGTGATAAAACTACAACCCATATTTAAAGTGTGCAACATCTCGTATCTTCGTGTATTATTTAATACTTCTTAGCTGTTGCTTAAACTCTGGTATATAAACCATAAAAAGATCAAAGGAAAATAATGCATTCACATGTATTAAGGCAGGTATATTTCTTATATAAAATGTCAACTCATTCCATTAGAACATACCACCTCGTATCTTCGTGTATTATTTAATAGTTCTTAGCTATAAAAAGATCAAAGGAAAATAATGCATTCACATGTATTAAGGGAGGTATATTTCTTATATAAAATGTCAACTCATTCCATTAGAACATACCATCTCGTATCTTCGTGTATTATTTAATAGTTCTTAGCTATAAAAAGATCAAAGGAAAATAACCATCCACATGTATTAAGGCGGGTATATTTCTTATATAAAATGTCAACTCATTCCATTAGAACATACCATCTCGTATCTTCGTGTATTATTTAATAGTTCTTAGCTATAAAAAGATCAAAGGAAAATAACCATTCACATGTATTAAGGGAGGTATATTTCTTATATAAAATGTCAACTCATTCCATTAGAACATACCATCTCGTATCTTCGTGTATTATTTAATAGTTCTTAGCTATAAAAAGATCAAAGGAAAATAACCATTCACATGTATTAAGGCGGGTATATTTCTTATATAAAATGTCAACTCATTCCATTAGAACATACCATCTCGTATCTTCGTGTATTATTTAATAGTTCTTAGCTATAAAAAGATCAAAGGAAAATAACCATTCACATGTATTAAAGGCAGGTATATTTCTTATATAAAATGTCAACTCATTCCATTAGAACATACCATCTCGTATCTTCGTGTATTATTTAATAGTTCTTAGCTATTGCTTACACTCTGGTATATAAACCATAAAAAGATCAAAGGAAAATAATACATTCATGTTACAACATACACATGTATTAAGGCAGGTATATTTCTTATATAAAATGTCAACTCATTCAATTAGAACATACTTTTAAGAAATACTACATACAATTTCTATCATGTGTTAAAGGCAGAGCGATGTCATATCCTTTTCTGTGGTTTATGAAATATAGGTGAGAGACGTCGTCTGCTGTGTGAATCAGATTATTGACTTTCTGTCACGGCACTTCTTCAAAGAAGTTTCTGTCACCGCACGTCTTCCATGAATCCTTAGAAGTACCTTGTTAGCCAATCAAAATTCTACTTGCCATGAGAACATCAGATAAATTTCTTTAAAAATAGTCAGTTCATTCCTTTAAAGGTGACTTTTAAGAAATACTCTATAAGATTCTGTTAAAGTGATAGTGTCCATGATTTTTCATAATTTTAAATTTTGACAACTTGAAAATAAGATAGATAAATCAATAAAATGACAAAATAACCATCTCAGATAAACAGAAATTTGTTTAATTAGATGTAATTAAACATCGTCTGCTGGCCAATCTCATGAATTATTCATGACCCATTGACCCAGATTTATCAAAACAAAGACAGTTT
This sequence comes from Gigantidas platifrons, assembly GCA_002080005.1. Taxonomy (NCBI): domain Eukaryota; kingdom Metazoa; phylum Mollusca; class Bivalvia; order Mytilida; family Modiolidae; genus Gigantidas; species Gigantidas platifrons. The sequence goes on along the minus strand of MJUT01008774.1, from coordinate 712,117 downwards.
ATTTAACCTACCTTTAGATTAAAATGTACAATTCATACATGTTTAAGGGTAAATTAGTCAAACTTACCTATAAGAACACAATTTATCAATCAAAACTCAACTTATGAGCCATTTTTTTTAAACCATTATAGTTTGTAAACAACATACGCTGTTTCAAACCGATTCCGAACGTGCGCAGTTCACCATACAGAGGCGGAGTTATCTTGATTGACTTGAATTAGAGTAGCCCAGACACAAATTGCTTGTTAACACATTTCCCCCGAAATATTTCGTGAAAACAACTTTTCGGTGTTTTTGGCTGTTTTAGATGAATTTTTACTCACATCTGTTCAAGTTAGAGAGAAAAAATCCGATTAAAAAAATCTGACAAAATCGTAGACACTGTCATTTTAAGGCAGATCATATCTATTTTTTTTCATAAAAAAAAAAACTACAGCAAAAAATTTTATTGGTGTAAAAATACAGCCGAACTTGTATTAAGAGGTCTCATTTAGGACAAAGAAAAAGTGGTATTTTAAGACAGTTGACCTCTTAAAAGAGGTTCAATTCATCTCACATTTTCTATATTACAGGACAAGAAAAACGTGATCTTTTAATACAGGTGTCTGCTTAATAGAGGTGACCACATGGGCAAATTTGACTGTAATTGTTCCATTATTCATTAGCTACAATGTTAATATATTGCGTTTATTCTGCAATGTCAGAAAGTCCAAAACAGCTACCAGATTTTACTGAAAAGAGAAGAAACATACCTCGTTCTAATCGTTTTGAGAGGTGTCCTCTTTTACGTCCGCGTATTATGTTACTGTTTCTTACCAATATTTCTACATGAATCGGTCAATTAACAGGCGGCTGTTATTTGTATACTAGACGAATAAATGCATTTATTAGTATAGTTTTATTGTATAGAATAAAAAAAAATGTAGTGATTGCAGGGTAAAAATCTAATAATCTATTACGAATAAAATGATCGGTCCATCCGACTTAGACACTACGCAAGGCACTGTTACTGTAATACATGTATTAGGAATTATGTTAGAGGTAATCTCGACATGAACATATACAAATGTGGTTCATTGGATTGGACAACCCGTGTTGTAATTTTTTCGGCAGTTTTAAGACATAAAATGATTTCCTTCCTCTTTCATGACTCATCATCAGATTTTTAACAAGAGTAACATGACGGGTGGCACAACTGAAGCAGGCACTTACCACGTCTGAGCATTGGGCCTCACCCCCAGTTATTAATGGGGATCGTATTAGTTCTTATGGTATCTGAAGGGGGTACCATCCACTACAGGGAGATAACTCTTTAAAATCAGTTGAACGGTTTGATGATATGATGTTTGTATGCAGATTTCAAGCATCTCGGTGATCAAAACCACAGAGAGAAACGCTGCTATGTGGTTAGTTAATTTATAGCTCCGAGTCTGGTGGTTGGAATTTGTGAACATTTTGTTATTTATTACAGTGAAATGAATATATTCAAACATACTGCCCAAAACATATGTAGTGTATGGTACCGCCTTAAACAGTTATTTTGTTATGTTATATGAGACCCTCAAAACCTAATTTAATAGGGTTAGGGTTATGACGTCTAACACCACTTTCAATAATATTTCAATTATATCGTGGCGCTTAGTTCTATAGGTGGAGGATATGGGAGTACCCAGAGAAAACCACCGACCTGCCGCAAGTCACTGAAAAACTTCATCACATAATGTTGTATTGAGTAAACCTCGCCAGATTCGAACTCCCGACGGTAGTGTTGATAGGCAATGATAGCACAGGTAGTAATTCCAACTACCTTGCGGTCAAGACCACGTGCGACGTCCCCCCCCCACCCAAATTAATCAATATGATTCCAAATTCAATAGTCCTGTTATATCTAATCTCTTTAACTAGAGGTGGTTACAACTAACTCCATTGGATGAACGTCACTGGCTGATTTAAATTCCTTCGCGATGAGGTTGGCTGTTTGTTCGTGAGTCAATCCTGATGTTGATACTCCATTTATTTCAAGAATCTCATGGCCACATTTAAGCATCCCAGAAGCAAACGCAGATCCTCCAGGCTGTAGGCAGAAAATAAATTTTATAATCAGTTCAATATATTGTAGAGCAGTGTATATCTAAATATGCATATATAGCGTATGCCTTAGCTACGGCATTCTAAGTCTTAATTACTGAACATATTAATGGGTCAAAAATGCATTCCTTGATAATGGTAGGATTGTTGACCATCAATGTTTTCACTTTCGTTTCTTAATGAATCTCCGGACATCATTTTCATTCAGTAATGGAGAATGGAGAACAATAACGATGTGATTAGTTACAATACCTATACTTGCTACTGTTCTTGTACTTCGTCCGAAATTACATTTTGCAGCGTTTATACTTCCCATAGATTTCCAAGGAATTCAATGCAAAAAGAGTATAAGCAAAGGATTATATGTGTTTAACGATCAATTAAACAACATAACTGACGTTAATTTTAATGTAAGAGATACAGGACAATCAGAGAACATTCTATATATAGCTAGCTTCCATAAAGTCTCTTGCAATCTACATCCAGTTCAGTAAAGTGAAATAATGTATAAATAGACATATTTTTAGAAACGGTAGTATTACTTTTTTTCTAATTTACACGGTATATCTATCGATTTATTTCATGTTTCTTGTACATAATGGAATTGTCAATTATTACTAGTTTAATTAGGGGCCCGGGTACGTGGCCCAAAGAGTTAGGTCGTTGGATCTAACACCTCATACAAGCATATCACCAATACGGCGTGGGTTCGCGCCCAGCTTTGTACAATAAAAAAAAGCACTTGATGCGCAGCCGCAAGTGATAAAGTTTACCAGTTGCTTGCCCATGGTCGGTGGTTCTCTCTGGGTACTCCGGCTTCGTCCACCACCAAAACTGGTCGTCATGATATAGCTGAAATACGGTTGAAAGTGGCGTTAAAACACCAAAAATCAAAAATCAATCAAATCTGTTGAACTTTTATTTTCGTTTAAAACAAAATGTAAATAACGACATAGATTATGAACTTACCTGAATATTTATAACTGTAATACTTTTTTGACACGTGTCTGATCCTCCTTGTATTGCTACTCCAAAGGTGGGTTTTGTTCTATATATAGTTACGATTTCAATCGGAATAGAAACGTACTTTTTCTTTAAATCTTGAAGTTTTAATTCTCTCTGAAAATACAAGAAAATCAAAATTTAATGCATTATTAAAAGTTACTATCACACATTAGGAGTATTACAATATTTATATATAAAACTAACCGCAACGAGAGTACACCTGGCGAATAACGGGGTTCGAACTCACAACTTTAATGGTGATAGGCACTGATTACAACAGAAATTTTAAATTGCACCTACCATATGATCACGACCACAACCTTTAGACTAAGGTATATAATCATTGCATTGGAAATGCTACAAGAAAAATATTTTGTGTTTTGGCCAAATCTTGAGAATCAAGTACATCTGAGGGCCGTCGTGGTTGTGATCAAATGCAGGGGTGGATACAGGGGGGCGCACTCGGCGCCCCCCTCCCTAAAATTGGAAAAAATATGATTTTTTTTGCGTAAAATCATGAATTTTCACACGAAATACCCTAAATATTTTCGCGATTTTTTAAAGTGCGCCCCCCCCCTAACTTGAAATCCTGGATCCGCCCCTGAAATGGTAGTTGAATTTACAACTACATATGCCTATCACCACTAATGTTGTGAGCTCGAATCCCAATCAGGGCCAGGTGTACAACATTATGTAATAAAGTTTGTCAGTGACTTGCGACAGGCTGTTGTTTTTCTCTGGGTTCTCCGGTTTCCTCTACCAATAAAATTGACTGCCACGATATAACTGAAATATTATTGAAAGTGGCGTTAAACACCATATCATTTACCCCCAACTACATTTGTTTGTTAAATTATCTGTAGATACGTAAGACGAATTGTAACACTCTTCCGAAAGCACGTGGTCTCACTTTCTGCTTTTGTCCAAGTTTTTTTTAATAATGTTATTTCGTTTTAACGTTTTATTGCGCTTATGTTGTTTTGAATCTCCGGGTTGTAATTTCTTGGGGTTGTTTTATATTTCTTTATTTTATTTTATTTTCATTTTATTTTATTTTATTTTTTTGAGTGGCCGTCGTGTTCGTGATCGTATGGTATTTGGATTTATATCTACCTTTGCAATCAGTGCCTATCACAACTAAAGTTATGAGTTCGAACCCCGTTCATGGCTAGTTGTACTCAATACAACATTATGTGATAAAGTGTGTCAGTGACTTAGACTTGCGACAGATCGGTGGTTTTCTCCGGGTAATCAGGGTTCTTCCATCAATAAAACTGACCGCCACGATATAACTGAAATATTGTTGAAAGTGGTCCATAACCCATTATTATTCTACTTTGTACTTTTCCATCTGATATCTAATTTGCATATTCTTTTTTCTTTTTTTCTTTTTTTATTCCTTGTTGTGTACTTTTCCATTTAATTGGTAATTTACAATTGTGTTAAGATACATCACGAATACAAGCTTACAAATAAATACAATGTAAATCAATAAAAAGATTGTGCAACAATAAGCTTAGAAACCTGGAAAAACCAATGTTATTACAAACACGTTATTTTATATTATTTATTTTCCTATTTTTATAGCTGCAAATGGATTATAAAAGTTCTTTTTCAATTCTTACCGATTTAGTCTGAGATACCCGTATTCTGTTAGAGCAAGGATCATATTGGTGTTAATCGTCAGTTCCAGCATTTTCCCCGCGATATAATGGGGAATAGGGCCCGGTAGCTCAATGATTTAGGTAGTTGGATTACCTAGCAACTCACACAAGCATATCACCAATACTACGTGGGTTCGCACCCGGCTTTGTAGATTAAAAAAAAAGTGCACTCGACTCGCAGCCTCAAGTGATAAAGCTTAACAGTTGCTTGTCCATGGTCGGTGGTTCTCTCCGGCTTCTTCCACCACTAAAACTGGTCGCCATGATATAGCTGAAATATTGTTGAAAGTGGCGTTAAACACTAAAGATCAATCAATCAATCAATCATATAATGGGGAATAAACACTGACAGAACAAAAAAACTACATTTTTTTTTCATGAGACATCCCTGCCATGAGTGTGTGTCGCTTGAGATAGGTATCGGAGCTCATTGTGGTGATAGTTTTAATTGTCTGAAATCACTCGGTCACCAGTGCCGGTGTCGTATAATAAACCTTCCGCATAGCAAACCTTCCCCCGGAATGTTTACTATATAGTAAACATTCCCCTCGGAATATTTGCTATATAGTAAACCTTCCCCCCGGTTATTTTACTATATAGTAAATATTCCCCGGGGGAAAATTTACTATATAGCAAACATTCCCCCATCCATAGGCAATCATCCCCCTGGATATTTTGCTATATACATATGTAGTAAATGTTCCCCCTTAATCCGGATAATTACTATTGATTCGGAATTTAGCACCTTAATCGTGTTAATTTTAATTGTTATATACCATTAATTATATCTGGTTATGATTGAAAGGTAATAAAAGTGTACGGAGCCATTTTGCAGTATTTGAGTAGGTAGGAAGGTTTACTATGCGGAATAAATACTATATAGTAAACGTTCCCCCATGGGGGAAGGTTTACTATATAGTAAATCTTCCGGGGGTTAATCTACTATGGGGGAAGGTTTACTGTATGACACCGGATTTAAATAAAGAAAAGCCCTAGGCTATTCCACGTGTGATGCCCCTCCCAATTTCCTATCTCCACGATTGGGGGAAGATGGGATGTGTTTAATCAATTTCAATATAGCTGAAGATGATGAGGGGTGTTTACAATTCTGCAATATTCCGAAATGGAGTGCAACTATAAGGAAAACTACTGAAGGAAAGCTTAGAAAGTACAGTACGTTATGACAGCATAAATGTGAAAGTCCAATAACAGTGTTAAAAATAGTATTCACCTTGGACGGAGGCCCCCTAAATTTTGAGGCCCTAAGCTTAAGCCTATCGAGCCTATAGGTAAATTCGGTGTCATAGAGTAAACCTTCCCCCATAGTAGATTAAATCCCCGGAAGATTTACTATATAGTAAACCTTCCCCCATGGGGGAACGTTTACTATATAGTATTTATTCCGCATAGTAAACCTTCCTACCTACTGTCAAGTTTTTCAAATACTGCATAATGGCTCCGTACATTTTTTTAATGCAAAGCATGTACTTATTTACCTTTTAATCATAACCAGATATAATTAATGGTATATAACAATTAAAATTAACACGATTAAGGTGCTAAATTCCGAATCAATAGTAATTATCCGGATTAAGAGGGAACATTTACTATATAGCAAAATATGCGGGGGGATGATCGGCTATGGATGGGGGAATGTTTGCTATATAGAAATGTTCCCCCGGGGGAATATTTACTATATAGTAAAGTATCCGGGGGGGGGGGAAGGTCTACTATATAGCAAATACAACAAAATGTATTCCGAGGGGGAATGTTACTATATAGTAAACATTCCGGGGGAAGGTTTGCTATACGGAAGGTTTACTATACGACACCGGCACTGTCGGTCACCAATGCTGAATGTAATAATTTTGCATGCTAAATAGACAAATTATCTCATAAATATTATTATCATTTTAATATATTGATTATATTAATAACGGCATGTGTGCCTTTAACCGCAAATCAAATGCATGTACATTTCTAGTAAATATAAGACGTGTCAATTAAGTTTTAATTTACGCTTAAATTTTTTTTTTTTGTAGTTTTATCTAAATATATTTCAATTAACTTACATGTAATATGAGTTTTTGTGTTCTTGTTTTACCTTCGTCCAATTCCCCAAATATTGAAAAAGTGAGTAAGAAGAGTTTGAAGATACCAAAGAGGTAATCAGAATCTGTATATCGAAGAAGGACAGAAAACATAATGTCCAAGTGAAAAAAGTACAAAAGGACAAACAACGATCAACAAAACATACATATAAAGCTAAAGCTCGGGTAACACGAACCCCACTAAAACCCGGGGGTGAACTCAGGTGCTCCGGAAGGGTAAGCAGTTCCTGTTCCACTAGTGACACCTGTTGTGTTAATCTAGTAATTAAGTTACATGTAATATGAGTTTTTTTGTACTTGTTTTACCTTCCAATTCCCAAAATATTGAAAGAGCTATTGGTTAGAGTAGTACTTACGACGAGTTTTCGGAATAACCTTCATCTGGTACGCGCATATATTAAAAAGATTTGAAAACCAAAATAAGCCATTAGTTAAAATGTGCATTTCAATTACTACGTTAGCATATCGAAAAAATAATCTAAAAAATAATAAAAAATGTCTTACCTCCTTTTTAGAATTCATGATTGCCAGGTCTACCACGGTATAAATCTGGGGCCTCGGGATCCGCACCGGGGTCAAATCCAAACACCCGTCCATATCTAATCTGGTTTAATACAAATTATATAGAATAGTTCAAAATTTCTGCGTTATTGTACATTCCATTAGAGAAAAAACATACAATGGATTCTGATGTTTTCAATTATACGCTTTCTCGAAAAAAATCGTTGCCATGCTAACAGAATAGTTATCATATTGTCAATTATTGATCGTTATATTTCACAATATAGGTAAAATGAGAATGTCTCCTAATTATGATGGTATATTTCAGATTAATTGCAGGTGAAATCAATACGTTTTCATACCTTATACTGACAACTTAATTATTTATTTAAATCGAGAGAGGTTAATCTCGCAATATAATATCAGCTGAGAATTGAAATTGACAAATTATATCCTCACAAAGACTTTTAAGGAGAGTTTGAAGATACCAAAGGGGTAATCAGAATCCGTAAATCATTTGGCTTGTAAATATTTTGTCTATGAACGTACCTGATAAAGGTTATACCAGAAACGCGTCGTGCGCACTAAATGTGATTTTTTTTTAAAATTATCTATTGAAACAAACAATCACTCTTTCATATCAAATCTATGTCATTTTATGGGACTTTCATCGTTAAAATAAACTCACACAATAATTCCTGATTATACTGCCGAGAAGAAATGAAAATGAAAGAATTGTATTGTGCAGAATGCATTGGGGACATCTTAATAGATTATTTTTGTCAATTATGTTTGTTTGTCGATTTTGAACAAATATACCATTTATGATTCATTATCACTACTAAAATACTGGGGACTTTCAAACAAACACTAATCAAAACAATCGTAACAAGACAAGTTTAAAGATAACAAAGAGGTAATCAGAAACCGTCAATCTAAGATAACAAAGAGGTAATCAGAAGCCGTCAATCTAAGATAACAAAGAGGTAATCAGAAGCCGTCAATCGATGGACAGATGATTCAATGGCAAAAAGAAAAGGACAGAAAGACAAGCAATGGCCGACAAAAAACTACACAGAAAACAAGAGATTGAGCAACATGAACCCCACTTAAACTGGGAGACCCTCATGTGCTGTGGAATGGTAGACATACGCAGCTCCACTAGTGACAACCGTCGTGTTACTGTTAAAGATCATCAAAGACATGTAAGGGACTTTTTATTGATTGACACGAAAGTCACAATAATTACCATAGTTACCGTTTGAGAGTTTGTATTTTCACGTCTCTTTGATAGTTGATTATTAATGTTGTAAATATACAAGCACTGACAATGCTAATACACACTTTTTGTTACTTAAAGATAACCCAATCATGTCTATGAATTTAGAGGGCTTGGTTGGGTGACTCTAAATTTATTTCTTAAGTGTTGTTTCACTATGTCAGTCGTTTTAGTGCTACTTCTAAAAATGACACATTATGATGTCTGGATTACAATACATTACCGTTACAGCGTTTCTACGATTTTCAGATTAGATTTTGGAGCTAACGGTGTTGTATTGTTTGTTTTGCTCTCGCATTATGCTATGGATCTGTCGTCATTAGTTTCAGGGCCCGGGTGGCACAATGAGTGCGGTAGTTGGATTACCTAATAACTCATACAGGCCTGTCACCAATACGGCGTGGGTTCGAGCCCTGCTTTGTAAATTACAAAAAAAAGTGCACTCGACTCGCAGCCGCAAGTGATAAAGTTTACCAGTTGCTTGTCCATGGTCAATGGTTTGCTCCGGGTACTCCGGCATCTTCCACCACTAAAACTGATCGCCATGATATAGCTGAAATATTGCTAAAGGTTACCATGGTTATAAACACGATAAATCAATCATAATCATACATCTTTATAGTTTCATTGTACGTCTGTATGTACATTTTTTTCCGCGAAATAACTATAATTCTAGTTGACCGATCCTTCTGTTGAATTTTAAGCACAATTATCATTGGCACTGAATGACGGTTAGCATTGACTTCGGATTTGTAGTTTTTCATAATTTGACTGGACTGTAGCCGTTACCAAACAAGAGATCTCAAAGTGCAAAAATGAATGTTTCTGTATTTTGTTCAAGGAGAGTTTATTGTTTATATGATTTTGACTCTTTTTTTTTCAATGAATAACTGAGAAAAGTCCTTTCCAGAATAATGCATGGAGTTATTTAGTAAAATTATCGGTTTGTGGCATAAGGAGAGTTTGAAGATGTCAAAGCAGTAATCAGAATCCATAAATCGAAGGACAGCCAACACAATGGCGAAAAGGAAAAGTACAAAAGGACAAACCACTATCTACAAAATTTTACACATAAAACTAAAGATCTAATAACAAAAATCCAACTGAAAACCGGGGTGAACACAGGTGTTCTGGAAGGGTACGCAGTTCCTGTATAAATTGGGTGGAACTCAAAATTGAAACTTTTTTCTCCAATTTCAATGCAGTTTTCCATTGTCGAAGTGCTATGGTCGCATCATGCTACACTGAACATAGCCCTTTATTTTATTTACTATAGTTATACATGTATAGTCAAACCTGTCTTAAAAGGCCATCTTTGGGACGAAGAAAATGTGACCTAATAAGATAACTGACCTCTTAAAAGAGATTCTATTCATATGAAATTGTCTATGACATGACAAGAAAAGGGTGACCTTTTAATACAGGTGACTGCTTAACAGAGGTGACCTTATGAGCGAGTTTGACCTATTCTATTTTTTTTTCAGATTGTGAGTATGGAGATAAAAGCTTAGAATGTCCCGATGCGTTATTAAATGGGCAGTGTTCAAGATTTAGGAACGAGTGCTGCAAGACGTGCAATTAAAATATTTGAATAAAAAATCAAATTGTTGTTTCGCAAAATTTCGCTTTATTCGTACTAGACAAATAAACTTTTCGTACTATACGAATAAACTTTTCAGCCTACGAATAAACTCTCCTGGTACCCTGTAACTATGTACAGCGAAGGGCGCAGACAAGTATGAAACTGATACTAATGTAACGTGGACCACGAAGAAGACACTCTTGACAACATTTATGAAAGGCGAGGAAAGACGCTTGTTTCTGTCCTTTTTGTTTAAATCTAACAAGTTTTCCGACTTTTTTGACATTGCAGGATAAACACAAAATACGTACATTGTCGTTAAATATAAAATGCATTGGTACTCGCTGCGAAACAGGCCTGAAAAGCTCGCCAAAGGCTCGCTATTCTGCCTGTTTCTAAAGCTCGTACAAATAAATTTTAAATTTACCGACAATGTACGTATATTATATATGTCCTATTTACGTTATTTCGTTTGAAATCTTACCCGAGGGTGTCGGAGATTTCCCTGTCTTGCACTTTTTGCCGGTGTTTGATTTTATTTCTCACTTTTATCAGCTGTTACCTATGTGTTTTGTTTACATTCCAGATCGAGCGTTTTCACGCAAATTTTGTTTCCATTGCTGAAGTAAATATTCAATTTATTCATATGCATCCGTGTCTTGGCAGTATTTTAAATGTATTTCATAATAAAATACAATGTATTTAATAAATATATGATAAATGTAACTCAACAATACACCTGTGGCTGTGAAAAAAATATTTGAATTTGTTTATTGTTAAGAATCGCAAAATTAACACCCTTAAAAATATCCGCTTAAATAGTAGATTAATAAATGTAGATATTTATGTTTCAGACAGAATATGTTTTAACATCATGTTGGGAGTCAGTGGGTATAGTGTTGCATACGGCAATTTTTCAACTATATCACGACGAGACCAATTTACTTTTCAACATGGAGATGAGGTCCCAGCACGATTATTATTTGTTTTAAGTATTTATATCTATGCGTATTTCAAAGTACAAAATTATTGAAAATATTGATTTTTGCTCATGGAGGACAAAAGAAAATAAATATAAGAATGTAATTTTATTTCATATTCGTATTCACAGTTAGTAATAGGTGCCCGTGACCCAGATATGATTGCAACGTTGTCCTCAGTCTTATTTCAACGTGATGACGTGATCACTTTACATAGGTTACAAACGTCTGTGCGAAAATAAAACGCTCAGCTAACCACCGTTAGTACTCGAGCGACACCTGTTGGGTAAATTTGGGTGAATGTTCCCCATTTTATTAGTGGAGGAAACTGGAGTACCTGGAGAAAACCACCGACCTCCCGCAAATTACTGACAAACTTAATCACATAATGTTGTATCGAGTGCACCTCCCCTGATTGCATAGTTAGCTATAAATCCAACTTCGTACTATCACGAACACGACACCCTCTGTGCAAATTAGTAAACAGTCAAGCTTGTATTTTAATATATGTTTGTTGAAGTAAGAATAATCTGAAGATACTAAAGCGGATATCAGAAGCTATAAATCAACGAGGAAGAACGGATACTATATTGGTTTAGAGTTATATTGTTTATCGACACTTAGATAGCATAGGTAGTTGTAAATTAAATCAGACGATCCCGACCATGACGGCCCCTGATAATATATTGGGCATAAAGAACAAAATATAACACTAGAGGCCCCCAGGAGCCTGTAATCGTTCACCTGGTTTTCAATTTGACATCTAAAGTTGATAAAAATGGGGGTGTTACACCTAATTTTGAAAGTGGTCACCCAAAGATCATTTCAACTCAAATTTCTGAGCAAAAGATTTTGCTGTGATTTTTATCTCATAATATTCCTAAACGGAATAAACTGGCTGAAAAAATCTCACAGAAAAACCCAGAATATATGTTAAGCTACTCATTGCCATGTAGCTGCAGCTAAAATTTGAGTTCATTTTAATTTGTAACAAAGCAGAAATTGACAACTAAAGAAATTTCTATTTTTAGTAACAGCAGCCATTTTGTATGGAGGGTGAGGCTGTCGGACACATATTGAAAGGGGACCACCCAAGGACCATCCCAGCCAAATTTGCTTTAATTTGGTTCAGCGGTTTCAGAGAAGATTTAAATGTGACCTTTTATCAAAATACATGTATGCCTAATTTGCATAATCAGTATAAATCGGCCGAAAGAAAAATTTCACAGAAAAACCCGGAATATATGTTAAACTGCTCCTTGCCATGTAGCAGCAGTTAAAATTTGAGCTCATTTTGGTTTATACTAAAGCAGCAATGAACAATTGAAGAAATTTATATTTTTAGTAACAGCAGCCCCGCTGGTGGCAATCTTGGATTTTCAATCGGTCCAAAAAATAATAACATTTGGTTAGCAGCTTGCAATGATCATTCATGACAATTTTCAATTCCAGCCTCTATGTAGTATCGGAGAAGAAATTTCAGCCAATTAGGCTTTTATGGCCCCTGGCAGCCATGTTGGATAACCGATCGTAACGAAAGTAACAACACTTGGTTAGACCATGCAAATGAACATTCCTGCCATGTTTGGTCCCATTTGCTTCAGTGGTTCTCTAGAAGAAGATTGAAATGTTTACGGACGGACGACGGACACCAAGTGATGGCAATAGCTCACATGACCCTTTGGGTCAGGTGAGCTAAAAAATTAAAGGTCAACAAAACACTATACAGAAAATTACATGTAAAGATTGATCAACTCCAACACACGTCCGGGCGAATTCAGGAGCTCTGGAAGTATTACCAGTGGTACCCGTAGGCGTCATGTTACTCCAGTTAAAATCTAATTCACTGAAATCGTTGTCTAGAGACTGGCAACAATTCAACAAACAGGTTGAATCATAAAAATAAGATGATAACATAATACTATAATATGACTACAGACCCTGGATCATTTAACTTAACAGATATTTCGTATCGTTTGCGTGTATCGTTCGTTCGTTTTTCGTTCGTTTCCGTTTCGTGCGTGTAATTTATTCTTTCGTTTCGTGTATCGTTCGCCAGTTTAATTAGACTAATACACGAAACTAAATACAAACGAACGATACACGAATCGAACGATACACGAACAGAACGATACACGAAACGAACCCACGCCACGATTTCTAGTTTAAAATAATTTCAATTTCACTATTATTAAAAAAAATTTAATTAAAGTGTAAGCAAAATTTTGCATATACAAACATGTATTTCCTTTATTTACATATACCAGTAACTTTGTACAAAAAGGGAAAAACATATTTAATAAATGCATTTTTTCTATAATTTACTCTGGACAAATAAACAAGAAATCATCTACATGTATGTAAACAAACGCCTCTGGCAGTTTCACCTGGGAAATATATGCACTGCAGGTGTGAAATGTCAACTCTTGCATTTGTAATTTCATTCTAATTAACAATTATATGACCTTTTGAAGCCATACTCCTCTCGGACAGCTTAACGGAGAAAATAACTGATACACCTATGTCTGGTTGGAATTGTCAATTCAGAATCCGAATAATTATAAATATTAATTCTGTATAATTAAATAATTATATAAATATAAATTCTGTATAATTATATAATTAAATAAATATAAATTTTGTTGAATTATATAAATAGAAAGTCATATTTGGAAGTCAAATATATGAGATTTAAAATTTAATCATAAATATAATTATTAAACACATTGGTAATATAAACTATTTAATATAAATTGTATTATCCTATTACTTTACCGACTAATTTATCATTTATATAAATAACTTGCTTATAAAATATAAGATTACAGAAGTTAATCACATCAATTTGCACAAAAGTCATTCAAATAATAACACGATACTATTCGTGTATCGTGCGTTCGTTTCGTGTATCGTTTGTTTGTTTCGTGTATCGTGTGTTCGCTTCGTGTATCATGCGTTCATTTCGTGTACCGTGCGTTTGTTTCGTGTATCGTGCATTTGTTTCGTACATCGTGCGTTTTTCGTGTCTTTCGTGTGAAGCGCTCGTTCGTTTTTCGTTCGTTTGCATTTCGTGCATAGTGTAAACTTATACGATCCAGGGTCTGTAGTAACAGGAAGAATTGCTTGGAGTGAGTGAGTGATTGTTATTTTAACGTCATCAAAGAAATTGTCCAGCTATATCATGGCGAGAACAAGTTAATTAATTGTTAATGAGATGATGATGAGGTCCCTTTGTACTAGAGCAACACACATAGATGCATTTTTATAGTACTAGTTGATTGAAACAGCAATTCATGGATAGAAATGTTGCCCAACTCTGACACATGATCCTGATTCCAAGCCAAGCAGTCTTTGCTCTTTCTCCTTAATGCTGCGTGCTTAGTGGAAAAGCAACAAATGCCAATTTTATATAGTCTTTGGTTTGACCCGATCGGGACTCGAACCCATGATCTACCACACTTGAGGCGAGGAGGCTAACCATTACACAACAATTGTTTGGAAGAAAAGATATCAGGATTTGGGAGAAAATATAACAACAAAAGTTTTCATTTGGATTTTTGTTTATTTCTGTATGTAGCTGTTCATTATGATCAAAAGCAATCAAAAAAAAAACAAAAAAAAACAACATTTGCAACTTGATATAAATGATTTCTATATCAGATAAATATTTAAATCAAATCTTAGATACAGTTCAGATAAATCTCACTGTAATTTTCTTAGGGAACATCACAAAAGTTAGAAATTAATTCTAATTATTATATAGATAGCTGTGAATTACAGAATTTTCCGAGTTAAATAAAAACGATAATTTCACAGTGAAATTATCGTTTTTAATTTCACTCTCGCTGTATTTCTCGCCATTTCATTGTCGGAACTACTTTTCTGACAACGAAATGGCGCGAAATATAGCGAGAGTGAAATTAAAAATGATAATTTCACTGTGAAATTATCGTTTTTATTTAACTCAGAAAACTCTGTAATTCTACACTACACACGTAATATAGTGCAACTAAACTCATTTTATATAAAATTCGATTCGAAATTTTTTTTATCTATATAATAAATACTATAACTAATTGACGAGTTTCATTATAAAAAATATGTCACTCATGACCATATAACGTTGTATCTCACTCATACGCTGCGCGCATTCGTGAGTTACTGCGTTATTTGGTCATTCGTAACATATTTTTGATAATGAAACTCGTAAATTAGTTATAGTATAAATAATTTTTTATTTGCACATGTACCATGAAGTTGTGGCATTACTCAAAATGTTTCCTCATTAGTTATAGTATAAATAATTGTTTATTTGCACATGTACCATGAAGTTGTGGCATTACTCAAAATGTTTCCTCATTTACAATAAAAATTAAATAGTTAATTACATGTAAGTACCCAGGCCATGTTTTTTAAATATTTACCTTCATCAGGTATGTTAAAAAATATAGACAAAATAATTCAAAATTCTTATACACAACAGAAAAATTCACACTTTTGAGATGGTTCCCTGCAAATCGCATACAATTTGCTTGATTTTTGTCAATGTAACAATATTCATAGCAAGTATTCTAACATTGTTCAGTTATTTTGTCATAACAAAATTAAAATGAAGAGTATTTCATGGAATTAAATTATACAACCGATTACAGACTGACTACTATAACTATAAATACATATATAAACTTTTATTAAAAAAAACCATTTTTTACTATCATGTTCCTGAAAAAATTATATATCTTATTTTGTCTATTAAATTAGTCTTATTAAATAATTCGGTAGATACACTAGTAAATTAAAAAAAATTGAAGTACATCATAACATAAATGAATGCTATATAGCAGTAGTTCTGTGATCAATTCTAAATTGCAGAATGAGTTCAGCAGTCTTCTTTCAGTGATCAGGAGAATAAACAGTTAAACTTGGCCTAAAGAATGAACTTGAATTTGAATTTTTGATGTTTACCGCCACTTTCAGCAATATTTCAGCTATATCATGGCAACCAGTTTTAGTGGTGGAGGAAGCCGGAGTACCCGATGAGAACCACCGACCCTGGGCAAGCAACTGGTAAACTTGATCACTTACGGCTGCGAGTCGAGTGCACCCATTTTTGTAATTTACACAGCCGGGCGCAAACCCACGCCGAATTGGTGATAGGCTTGTATGAGTTGTTAGATCCAACGACCTAACTCATTGAGCCATCCGGGCCCCTGGCCTAAAAAAATTATTAATCATCTCCCTTGTCAATATGTACTTTGATAACTTGAATAATTTACCAGTGTCTTTAATTTTGATTCATAATCATAGCATGAGCATTTTTTGTTAAAAAATCTCTTGCTCTATTGACCGCAGAACATGCATAAGCCCCTTGCAAAAATATTATATCCATGGACAAGAAAATCATTATAATAACAACTAATAATTAGGATTATGGTGTTTAACACCACTTTCAACAATAGTTCAGTTATATCATGGTGGTCAGTTTTATTCAAGGAAATTGGAATATTTGGAGAAAACCACTTCAGCTGCCGCAAGTCACTGACAAACTTTATCACATAATGTTGTATCTAGTACACCTCACCATGAGCAGAATTCGAACTTACAATGTTAGTACTGATAGGCACTAATTACATAGGTAGTTGTATATTCAACCACCATACGAGCACGGCCACGATGGCCTCTTATAAAAAGCAAAGATTGATTGATTGATCGATTTTTTTGGGGTTTAATGCCACTTTCAGCAATATATCAGCTATATCATGGCGACCAGTTTTTAGTGGTGGAAGAAGCCGGAGTACCCGGAGAGAACCACCGACCGTGGACAAGCAACTGGTAAACTTTATGACTTGTGGCTGCGAGTCGAGTGCACCCTTCTTTGCAATTTTACAAAGCCGGTAAAAAGCAAAGATGATTATGGAGTTCCTTTTCATTTATATATATATATATATATATATATATATATATTGGAACGATAACATCAATTTTCTCTTAATGAAAAATATCACAGAGTTTATTATTTGATTGTAATCTCTAACATGTATATAATTTCACATATACCATGTATATATATATATTTATATATTTATACTGTTAAAAAATAACAAGGTATTTAATAATCATATGTACTTTATCATGTGACCTGCACATGGATACTACTTATATTACTATTTATAGAAATTGAGCCAGCTCAAATTCAGTCAAATAATTCTACAAAGCTAATTTTCATTTAATGTGTTTCATTTTCACACAGATACAAAATGCACTCAATTGTAAGAAGTACTACATATTATTAAGCATTTTTTTTTTTGATTTATCATTTAATACACAAGTTGGCACATTTAGTCAAATAATTCTACAAAGCTAATTTGCATCTACTGTGTTTCATTTTCATAGTTCCGAACTATTTAGTCAAATAATTTAATAAAGCTATTTGCATATAATGCATTCCAGTCACACAGAAATGTCCTAATTAATCCTAATTTAAACTTTTTAAAGTTTTTTTTTCTACAAAACATGAAGCGTATTCAACCATAAAAAAAAATTCTAAGCAAACTAAATCTTTTCAGTTTATCACTATACACAAGTTATCAGACACTATACTTCTACTTTTAGCATGTAACCAGCTTAACGAACAAACTGGCAAGTAAATTCAGTCCTAACTATTCTTCTATACTACATGAAATGTATTCAAATGTAAACGGTACTCATTTTTTGTAAGCAAAATTATATTGTAGTCTTCTCGATTTCTCATTATACACAAGTTGGCAAATTTAGTTAAATAATGATATAATGTTATATGCAGCTTATGTATTTCATTCACTCATTCACACAGAAATGTCCTAATTAATCCTAATTTCAACTTTTTAAAGTTTCTTTTACAAGCAAAATCACAGCATTCTAGATTTATCATTATACACAATTTGGCAAATTTTGTCAAATAATTTAATGACACTATTGCATCTAATGTGTTTCATTCATACAGAAATGTACTAATTCCTTCTATTTTCAACTTTCTTAATTTTTTTTTTCCTACATGAAATGACCTGATAACAATCGTTGCAAGTACTTATCATTTTACTTTCAAAGTTTTCATTTCTACATATAACGAGGGATAATCAAGTTCTACTAGTTGAAGGGAGATAACTCACAAAGTGAGACCATAATATATAGCAGAAACAGCTAAATATAAACTTCAATAATATGTAAGCTCTACACAACTCTGGATGACAAAAAAAATAGAGGTATACATGGTATTAAAGATGATAGACATAGTTATAACTAAGTAAATAAACCTGATAATGATATGTTGAATAAGCAAAACTATAGTGTAACGATCCTGCCATTTTTACACATTCAAAAAGTCTGTTCTCTGATGGGTGGTGATCTCCAAACTCTGAAGCTTTAAAAAAAAAAAAATGCTATCTAATGATTGGAGAACTCTATGTTCCAAGTCTTTCAAAAAATGTTATCCAATGGCTGAAGATCTCCAAGTTCAAAAGCGTTTACAAAATGTTATCTAGGGGCTGGACATCTCCAAGTTCAAATGCTTTTACAAAATGGTATCGCATGGTCGGAGATCTGCAAGGCTTTATTACAAACAAAAAATCTATTGAAAAAAAAAAACATAACTATTTCACTTCATAAAACTACGGCAATTTCAATGGACTTCTATTTAGTAGTTTAATTAAATAACAAAACTTCAACAAAAATCTGATACCCTTAGAATATTAAAAATTCTTACAAAATCTCTATTATGATTATGGGGGAAAATAGAGTATAACATGGAGTGAAAGACAGTGTAAACTGAAAATACAAAAAATGTATTTATAAATAAAAACAAACAAAAACAAGCAAAAAAAAAACTCAACCACATGCAAGTAAGTGTACAGTAAAAATTGGTTAAACCGAACAGCAATTTCATGAATTTTTTAGTTTGAACAATTTTTTTTGGGTAGTCTCTGCAAATAAAAGTATAGTTAATTTGATAGGGAAAAAAACAATTTCCACAAATGACAAATTAATTAGAGTGGATTAATTTTCATTATTACACAGATCCTCGTGAAACACTAAAATTTCCCAGTGTAGTTGGATCAAATATATAAAATGCCCAATAAAATCAATTATCTATTAAATTGAATTGATTTCAAAGCATGAATCAAATAATAATCGATTGATTGATTGGTGTTTAATGCAAACTTTAGCAGTATTTTAGCTATATCTAGGGATGATGCTGGTTAGAAAATAAAATAACTGAAACCAACTACATTGTACACTCCTTCCCAAAAAGGTTATTTGTGAGCTGTTCTGACACTGCCCTACAATTTTCAGATTTTTTTTCACAGAAAAAAATCTTTGAAATCAGTAAAATAAGCAAAAAATATAGTCCCTGTTTATCATGGCCCTAAAATTTAATAAGATTGATCAAATAAAACATGTTGTTAGTATGGCTTTAGGCTCATTAAGATAAATCAAGATAAATGTATAAAGCACCACTATTGAAACTAGTATGAATAACGAGTACAGTACTGTCAAGGTGTTTTGGACAAAAAACACTGTGGTCTGGCATCAGTGAATCACAGTGGACAACTCTGATTGCTGGTGTCTTTCAGACTTGGCATCTACATTTACAACACTGCCAGTGTACAGTACAGTCAGAGACATACCATGATAAATCACTGTGATAGGAATATCACTCATCTATATATATAATAATAGTGATACTGATATATCTTTTGATCTGTTTAATCTATTTACTTATTTTGATATGCCTTTTGGGTGATAGTAAGTAACACTCTAAATGTAAAAGAAATTTTGAAGATATATTTAAAAGAACAAAAGATATATCCAATTCACGAAGAAGAGTGATACGTCTATCACAGAGATTTATCACACTATGTCTCTGACTACTGTATTTCTATATAGTTTATAAAATTTATGGAAATCTGCAGGTATTTCACCAATATTCGCTGTGGTGTAGTGACAAGACTGAAAAATCACCTGCCGGGGTGATTTTTAACAGAAACATCTTACTAGAACTGTACATTACAATAAAGCACCAAATTACGGTTTATTTTGTTAATTTGAATAAATTCAGACAAAAATGTTTGAATAAATTCAGAAAAAAATGTAGCATATTTGATTTTATAAAATTAAAGAAGAAAAAAAATGGACACAATTTGCAATAAAGCACCAAATTATGAACTATTTTGTATGTTTGAATAAATCAGAAAACAAATGTATCATAGTTGATTTAATCAAATTAAAGATATTTTCATTTGTCACAAGTTTTCACAATTAATTACAAAAATATACAGTCAATTGGGATTACAATACAGAAACTGAGCACCTAATTATAAAATACATGCCTTGATTGAAATAATGAGAGACATTGGTGAGTTATTTCCCTTTGTTTAACGCTAATCACCTGCTATATTATACAATGTTCTAAGACAGTGACCATTGACCAAAGAAAAATGAAAAAAAATGAGATGTTCGGTGGGATGCTAACAAAAATTTCCATAACTGCATCATAATTTTTAATATCTGATTTTAATAAAAAAAAAAAAATTCTTTATTTAAGGTCCATATTGATTGATTTCATATTTTTCGTCAAAACATTATTTCTGAAAAAAAAATCTATGAAACGTAAAGACAAAGATGTAAATGAATATCCAGTAAATATTGAAAATGCAGACATTTTGTGATGTGAACCAGATGAAATTTGTCTTCAGATCATACAGACTGTCTCTGACCACTCAATCAGAACTCAGTTATCTAACTTTGTATAGGAAGTAAATTTACCACTGACCACTCAACCAGAACCCAGTTATCTAACTTTGTCAAGAGAGAGAATTTACCATGGAACACTCAACCAGAACACAGTTATCTAACTTTATAAAGGGAGATAATTTCCCAATGTGTAAAGGGAGAAAACCCACTAATGTTTTGAGTAGAGGAAAATATTTCTATAAATGTGGATACAATAAAAATACACAACAAATCATACAACTATTCAATTTGATTGAACTATTATGTTTTGCAAAATAAATGAATAAGTATATATCAAAATAAATCAAAATAAATATATTCAACATAAAAATTGATATCACATTATCACATCAAAAAAATAATGGCACCCTATTTGTTAACATGGCATAAACATGTACATGGATTTTTTTTTTTAAAACAATAGTGCCATTTTTTATCTCACACATTTCATTTTGAATCACACAGCACCTGATGAGCAAATTATACACTGATCCTGAATGTGGGTGACTTTGAAAATAAGCACTTCATCTTTTCTCACACAATAAAAATGCAAGATATTTTCAGATATGTAAATTATCATATCCTAATTAAATATGAAAATCAATATATTAATACAAGTTACCTCCCTTACTTTCACTTCCTTTGAAAAAAAAGGTTTAAAGGTCACCAAAGTTGTCTTCAAGGTCACAGCTATGTATATTTTTGCTGCAATCTAATAAACAATATCGCCAGTATACGACAGAACAACAATTAACAACCAGTAAAAACCATTAAATGGAATGTCAAAATAAATAAATAAAAAGGAATGCCATTGCATAAAGAAAAAATATTTTCATTTCGACAATATTTTCTTTGTGCATTTAATGCTTGGAATGCATTATTGTGTGAAATGTCTAATTTACGCTGAAAAATCACAAAAAGTATGGTCATTAAACTTTTGTATACAAGTTTTGCAATTGTGTTCCAAAATAATAAAATAAAAACTCTGGATTTAGGGGGAAAATAGCACCAAAATTACACCCAAAAAATATTGCAGTACGAAGGTCCTCTTCATATTTGAAAATTGATTGGTTTTATGGTGTTTAATGCCATTTTCAACAATATTTCATGTTATATCATGGCAGTCAATTTTATTGGTGGAGGAAACCGGAGAAAACCAGACCTGCTGCAAGTCACTGACAAACTTTATCACATGTTGTATTCCTCGCCCTGAGTGGGAGTCGAACCCACAACATCAGTGGTGATAGGGACCGACTGCATAAAAAATTTATATTCAACGAACAAAAATGAACTCACAGTATACAATTCAAAATTTGGCCGATTTCAATTTGTGCATGGATTATAATACATAGAACTGATTACGAACAAACATCACAACATTATTCATAATTCGGTAGATTCATCTTCTTCATTTATATAAACAAAATCCGTGTATATGAACGGAACACTGTATCTATGACTTCTTGAATCCTCATCACATTTCCCATGATTCCAACTTTTCGTAGGAATGTTTCCATTCTGGACCATGTTTTTGATGTCTGATTTCCTTTCTGAATCTTTAAGCGTCTTCATGGCGATTTTATCATCCATGTTTGGACAACAGTTACACATACCACTATCAGCATCGGAATCTACATATGACATAAAACTGTCATCTAAATCCTCCCCATCAGTACTAAAAAAATGGTCTCCCTCAAATAATGATACCTTTGGTACAGGAAATTCTAATAAATGAGGTGATTGGATACTGTAACGATCCCAGCTATTGGATGAAACAGTACTGATCATGCTTTGACGAATGGGATCAAACCTTGACAAACCTTTTGACTGATAATAGTCTGAAAACAATAGAAAATTTGTTTAATTCTGTACAAAATTATATAGAAATCTGAAACTTCAGTATTTCACTCTCCATAAAAAAACTGGGTCTTGAATAATGTTAAAGGATATTTTTGACACATAAGCAAATCTCCCCCCTCCCCACATCCATTCATCTATTGAAAAAGATACCTTGTTATTACCATGTAATGTGTAGAAAGGGAGAATTTGTGCATACAACCTTTTTGAAGTTAGAGGTTTCTTTTAAGACTTAATGGTGTTTAATGTCACTTTCAACAATATTTCAGCTATATTATGGCTGTCAGTTTTATTGACTGTCATGTCTTCTACATTGTCAAACTCACTTCAGTGGCGACAGGCACTGATTGGATAGGTAATTATTTTTTATTTCTATTATTAATTAATCCAACTACCATACGATCATGACCATGGAGGCCCCTCATAAAATAAATATTGTTTAAATTAAACTTACAATGAAATACAAAGCAAATAATAAATTGCATATATAATTTACCATTAATGACTTCTTTTTCTTGTAGTTCGAGTTCTTTCAATTCATTTTTCTTATGAGCTAATACTTCCTGTAAATAAAAGACAAAGATATTTTTACTAACAGGAGAAAAATTAATCTGTGAACATCTGGTCTGTTGTTGAACTTATGATTAAACTAATCATATGATTAGCCATAATTACATGATTCATTCCTAATCACATAATTAGTTAATGCAATGATTAAATATGATTGGTTAATACATTGTTTGAAAACATTTATTTTATCTGTTCAGCAACAGAATTTAATCATTGCATAAGCCAAGTATATGGGATTAGGAATTAAAAATGTAATTAGGGCTAATCATGTGATTAGCTTAATCATCAGTTCAACAACAGACACCTGACAAAACTCAGCATTTTTACTACATTTGCCAGCTGTATTCCCTAAAATAGCAAGTTTAGTAGCCCAGCAAAATTTTTCAAAAATCTCAGCAGACAGCTGGGACATCGTCTGAAAAATCAGTGACCTGTGACATAGTTTAGTTGTCTTGCCCATGGACTACTATTAAGTTTCATTCCTGAGGATTTTTTTTTTATTATTGGTGTTTAACGTCACTTTCAGCAATATTTCAGCTATATCATGGCGACCAGTTTTAGTGGTGGAAGAAGCCGGAGTGCAAGCAACTGGTAAACTTTATCATTTGCGGCTGCCAGTCAAGTGCTCCATTTTTTGTAATTTACAAAGCCGGGCGCCAACGCACACCATACTGGTGATAGGCTTGTATAAGTTGTTAGATAATCCAACTACCTAAATCATTGAGCCACCCTGGCCCTCATTCCTGAGGACAAGTTTAATATAAACACAGTGTATATTTTTGTATTACAATACACAATATAATTTGTGCTTATGATAAAAGATCGGTCTCCCAAGAGTCTGTACTCGGTCAGTAACAACAGATTTTAACTGGATAAATGGTACCATTAGTATGCATTGTAAGGTAAAAAAAAAAGACGATAAAATTGATATATTCTGCTTTTCCACAAAGCATAAAGTATTACAGAAATAAACGAAATGACTGGTTGGAAATCGCATCACATTGACAAATCACAAAATTTTAATGAATCATGTTTTATATAATCAGGCTGTAACCGCATTGGTGGTGCAATGGTTCGTGTGTTCACCTAGAGTGTGGTAGATCTATTGCAGTGTTTCCAAAGGTAAACTGAAGCTGAATGGACATTCGGTCCATTTAAAAGAGTACGAATTACTGGACCCAGCATCAAGTCTACAGGACATTCACATACTCCACAGAGGAGGTGCTCAGATTCCTACTGGTCATTTGGTCCAGTAAAGAATAACCTTTTACTGGACCAAACTAATTTTTACTGGACATTGCCACATGTCTGACGGATGTTGGGAATAACTGCTATTGTGGATTCAAGAGCCGGTTGGGACAAACCAAAGACTATAAGATTTGTATTTCTTGTTTCTCCACTAAGCATGTAGCTTTAAGGAGTTAGATCAAAGATAGGTTGGCTTGGAAACAGGATAACATGTCAGAGTGGAGCGACATGTCTACCTGCAGACTGTTGTTTCAGTGAGCTAGCACAATAAAACTCCTACTCAGCATGTTAGAAGAGTACAAAACAAGACTTCATCATAATTTCCTAACAAGGACAACACAAAGCGTGGCGTATCCCCTCGCCTAAAAATTTGACTCGGTGACCTTGACCTTTGACCTATGACCTTGAAAATCAATAGGGTTCCAGATTCTCTTAAGGACTAAGTATGTACCAAGTTTGGTCAAAATCCATTGAAGGATGTTGATTCTAGAGTGTTAACAAGGATGTTACGGAAGGATGGACGGTTGCATTACTATATCCCTTCGCAACTTCGTTGGCAAGGGGATAAAAAAGAAGCCTATTCTTGCCAAGATATCGTTGAAAAATTGCTTACTTGGCATTAAACAACTATTACTCACAGTTCTGTACAACTTTTTTTACTTGGTTCAATGCAAATAATGCTGGTCCAGTTAAGAAAAACAATTACTTTATTTTTTACTTGTCGCTCGGACAAGCATTTTCATTTTTAACTTGTCCCGAGTTCATTTCAGTATGGTATGGACAAGTTGAACAAGCATGATTGTAGAGCCATGCCTAACTCGTAGTGACTGTGAAATTACAAAAGCTTTAAAAGTGTTTTTCCGTATCATGTGATTTATATCAAAAATTAAGCAGGATTTTCTGTGATATTTACTTTAATTCAATCCTAATCTTTATACTAAATTAAAATTTACCTTTAGTTTAAATATTCTGTAATGAAGATCTACCTTCTTACAACAATCTTCAAACATAACAACCATTCTAAAAAATATGTAAAATTAAAAAAAAACATTTCTACATATACATGTAACAGCTCCAATTAATATTTAAAAGGATACTAAAGCTCATTTTGGTAAAAAAAAAATTATCTCATGAAAACTTGCAATTGGTTCAATAAATGATATTTATGATAAATTATCCCGGTTTTTATCAATGAATCTTTGTAAAAGTGACATAATTCGTTGATAATTCTTTCATGTCATGTG
>MJUT01008774.1:667555-686191 GCA_002080005.1 Gigantidas platifrons | reverse complement strand
ATTTCGACCCTTTTAAGTGATATTTTAATGATATTAAGGATTATATGGGCGTACAAAGTATTTTTGGAAATCAAATTGAAAAGAAACAACCTTCGTCAAGAGTTGAAAAAATATATGTTAAAACGAGCTTTAATATCCCTTTAAGAATTGAATGTAATCTTTTGTAGCATTGGCCTGTGAATAAACGTTAGAGAATACCAAAGGGGCAATCAAAAATGGATAATCCAGGGAAACTGGCAACATAGGGTACACAAGACGAAGAAAAACAAAACAAATAAACGTTAGAGAATACCGAAGGGGCTATCAAAAAAAGACAACCCAGGGAAACTGGCAACATACAAGACGAAGAAAAACAGAACAAAAAACACAACACAATAGGTGTTGGACATCACTATAAGCAAACAAACAGGCAGACCGAAGTACTTACTGTATGAAACCCTGCATCACTTAGAAGCATAAACAATGTAGTTCTGTGTATGCTTATTATATAACTCAATTCTTATATTTACATTTTTACATTATTAACTACAATTAATATTATTTTTTGTTTTAAATAAATATTCCACATTTTCTACTGTAGATACAAGTACATTGTATTAGTTATTATGACATTTGAAAATAGTTCATGAAAGTGATCTACCCTTACACTGCCTTTCACAACTACTGCTGTGAGTTTTATTTCCTTTGCCAGAATGGCTAGGTGTACTCGATACCACATTATGTGATGAAGTTTGTCAGTGACTTGCAGCAGGTCGGTGGTTTTCTCCAGGTACTTCGGATTCCTCCACCAATAAACCCCACTGCCACAATATAATTGAAATATTGTTGAAAGTGATGCTAAACACCATAACCCTGACTCCTACCCCAAACCATTTACCACAAGACCAACTTTTTTGGTTCATAATAATTAGGTGATCACACAAGACCACATATTCCCCGACATTAGGGACTACTCTTACATGTAGATGTAGAATTACACACAATTTCAGTTGTTTATGGTTGGATTTAGACAGACGACACTATTAGCTTAAGCCCTGGGTGGCTCAATGAGTTACCTAGTTGGATTACCTAACAACTCTTATCACCAATACGGCATGGGTTTGCCGCTGGCTTTATAAATTACAGCTGCAAGTGATAAAGTTACCCAGTTGCTTGCTCATGGTCGGTGGTTCTCTCCGGGTACTCTGGCTTCTTCCAGCACTAAAACTAGTCACCATGATATAGCTCACATATTGCTGAAAGTGGCATTTAATCACCAAAAAAAAAAAATCACTATTAGCTTGTTCTCTCCATTGCATTCTGCCTATCCTTGTGTACAAAGGCAGGCAATAGATAATGTCATGACATGGAATTTTTAAAAATAGATTAGTAACACTTTCATAGTTCATAATCACCATTTTCATTGGATGGTATATAGGATCACTCACATGTGACCTATAAAGGGATTTCCTAAAATTTCCCACGCCATGCATATGACATATCAGTAAGGGCAGTAAAAGATTAAAAACGGTTCAGCAACAGAATTTAATCATTGCATTAGCTTAAGTATGTGATTAGGAATTAAAATTGTAATCAGGGCTAATCATATGATTAGCTTTATCGCAAGTTCAATTAATAAGATTGCAATTTTTAAGTACCCATACCTCATAGAGTTTCCACAGCCTTTGATTACTTCAACCAATTCCTTGTGAGTTTTCTGATCCACGATTTGTCCATTGATGGACAATATAACATCTCCTTTAAAATAAACAAAATGAAAGTCTTATGAAATGTAATAATAATAATACCAGAATTTGTATAGGGTCCTTATCTAAAACAATTACCCTAAGGCGCTTTACAACATAAAATACTAGATAAAAGTAGCAAAACATAAAAAGGTAACCCCTATGATCAAGTTAAATAATATTCCAACATGACCTCACTCTTTGTAAAAAAAAACAGAATTATTTCTTCGTATTATCTCATTAGCACATGTGCCGATGAATGTGACTGACGTTTCCATTGGCAGCATAAATTGTGACCCGAATAATGCCGATAGAGGGGGCAGTATTATTCGAGTTACATAAATTGTGTGCGACATTTTCTGCAACCGTATGTATAAATTACCGTATTCCAATCAAAGTATACTACCGTATTTGTACTCTTAGACATATCAGAATCAAAATAAATCATGGAAGCCAGAATGTGTTTTGAGTTTTAACATAGATTGGCGGATATTAGTAAATATTATCCCTCACTTCTGGCTCGGGATAAAATACTAATGTCTTTCATAATCAAATTCTCTCTACCTAATTATCAAATAGAATTAAATTCTCCCAACTTAAAATGTCTTTCATAATCAAATTCTCCCAAACTTTACCTTTTCTCATTCCTGCCATATACGCTGGTCCAGTAATCTCAATGTAATCTACGTATGTCATAGTCTCTATTTCGTCCGTCTTCTTGTGCTTTATACCGTAGGTCTGCAATAAAATATAGGTACAATTAATAAATTTGCAAAAAAAGGATGTAAATGAACATGAGACTATTCAAAGTGAAAGGCCTGGGTAGCTCAATGAGTTTGGTAGTTGGATTACCTAACAACTCATACAAGTCTATCACCAATATGGCATGGGTTTGCGCCTGGCTGTGTAAATTACAAAAAGGGTGTACTCGACTCGCAGCCACAAGAGATAAAGTTTACCAGTTGCTTGCCCATGGTTCTCTTCGGGTACTCCGGCTTCTTCCACCATTAAAACTGGTCGCCACGATATACAAATGTAGCTGAAATATTGCTGAAATTGGCATTAAACACCAAAAATCTAAATAATAAAATAAATTCTCTGGTACTACGTATACATTTAGGTTGGAAATAATAAATAACTGTCCAGTTTGGAATAGGCATACAATGCTTCAGATTGGTAAACAAAACAATGCTAATACCTAATCTGGGAGGTAACAAGTTCTTGCACAAAGACAGTAAATTTAATTATCCCAATTTTTTGTTAATAACTATATTTTTTTTTTAAATTTGACTATAATTTTAATTCTTTTTTAATGAGCTATTGGATTAATTATTAGTGAAAGGAGACAAATTGTGTTCAGGTGTAATCAATTCACCATTAATTATGATAACATGTTTAATCATGATATAATCAATGTAATTAAACATGCTTAATCATGTTATTTATCCACATATAATTAGTTATTAACATTTGTGCAAATATTACAATAAAATTTGATCTTATTTATATATGCATTAAAGGAATGATTTCCCTTAATGGTACATGTTCTCACAATTAATTATCAGTAATTATTTTAATAAGTTTTGCTGAATTTTATTAAAAAATATCTTTACCTGCCTAAAATTGATCTGATCCTGCAGTTTTCAGGAAGACATTTTGGTAAAATTTGAAGAAAAAAATTCTGAATTTTTATGTTGCATGGGGAAAAAAATATTCTCCCTCTCTCACTTACAAAATAGTCACTCCCTTATCAGGCTAATTGCAAATTATAATTTCAACCTGCCAAAAATAACATGAAGTAAGATTAAATAATGCCCCAAAATTTTTTTTTTATTTTATTTGAAAAGAAATAAAAATAATGTTATAAATGATTCATCACTTACTTGCTCCATTTGAGGGAAAACTAACGCTGAGAGTTAGAATTCCGCTCAGGCAAGGTGTACTCGATACAACATTATGTGATAGAGTTTGTCAGTGATTTGTGTCAGGTTGGTGGTCTTCCCCGGGTACTCCGGTTTCCTTCACCAATAAAACTGACCACCACTATAAAACTGAAATAATATATTGTTGAAAGTCCCCTTGAACCCCATAACTCACCTTAACTCCTACCCCCCTATCTGAGGGGAAAAAATGAGCATTCAAATTACCTGTAGGGTAAAACCCCAAGAGTTGTTGATTTTTTTCATCAATAATGTCCGTCTTTTAACATTGTCATTTGGATGACTTTTAATAGCTCGTTCAGGCTCCAAATGGTCAAGATCAGCCCCTATAGAATTACTGGACGGTGTCATTGGTAGTCTCTGAAAGAAAAGTAATTGGTATTCGTAAATATAATTACTGGACGGAATCATTGATAGTCTCTGTAAGAAAATTAATTGGTTTTCGTAAATAGAATTACTGGACGGGATCACTGATAGTCTCTGTAAGAAAAGTACATGTAATTGGTATTCATAAATAGAATTACTGGACAGCATCATTGATAGTCTCTGTAAGAAAAGTAATTGGTTTTCGTAAATATAATTACTGGACGGAATCATTGGTAGTCTCTGTAAGAAAAGTAATTGGTTTTCGTAAATAGAATTACTGGACGGGATCATTGATAGTCTCTGTAAGAAAAGTAATTGGTATTCGTAAATATAATTACTGGACTGAATCATTGGTAGTCTCTGAAAGAAAAGTAATTGGTATTCGTAAATATAATTACTGGACGGAATCATTGATAGTCTCTGTAAGAAAAGTAATTGGTATTCATAAATATAATTACTGGATGGTATCATTGGTAATCTCTGTAAGAAAAGTAATTGGTATTGGTAAATATAACAAGATGTTGCACGCTACGTCGTGCTAAGAATACCCCCACTCGTTCATTGTAAGTCGCACGGTAAACAGGAAGTAGATGTGCGGTAAACCTGGAAAGGGGAGACACGGTACAAGTCACCATGCCAAAGCCATATATCAAATATAAAATCATTTCTTCCAGTAGAAGCTGAGATATCTGTTACGAAAGTGTGAACGGACGGCCGGACGGACAAGGTGATTGCAATATAGCCCCCTCTCTACGAGTGGGGGTATAATTACTGGAAGGGATCATTGATAGTCTCTGTAAGAAAAGTCATTGGTATTGGTAAATCAGTACAGCTCAAGGTATAGTCTGATAAATGTGAGGTATGCCTCCAATACCTGGCATACCTGACATGAAGTCATAAAACTGGACCTCTGTGGTTATACAACTCATAAATTAATCATTTATTAAGATATTTTCTGGTGAAGCCACAGGTAAAAATTACCTGTTCACCTGGGCCTAGAAAATACATGTACAGGAAATGATTATTAATTATTAGTGTTTGATAACACACTAGCATGTACAATGTAATACAATTGAGAAATTTAATTGAAATATTTCTTTTTGAAAATAAGATATATATATCAGAATAAATAGGAAAATATTTGTAAAATTTAAATTATTTGTAGTTAAGAATAATTATTATTATTGTTTTTTGTCATGAAATTGTAAGAGACATTGAACTGAAAATTTAAAATGGTGCATAGCATGCATAAAGTTGTAATTTTGTAGATGTTCCTTTCATTTGCATCAATTTATGCAGAAAAAATATTCGCATTTAAAAAAAGATAAACAAAATATGACAGGCTCAGAAATTTAAATTATGATTTTACACATGTCACAGTTTAAAAAATAATTTAGTTATACAATGTATTTTAACTTACATAAAATATAGTTTTGCAGTCAAAATTCAAACCTTACTGGATACATTTGAAAAATCAAAATATATTGATAAATGTGTAGTTATGTGATAATTTCTGTTAATTGCATAATTTTCTATGACAAATAGGCTATGTAATTTAATACAAATTTTCATAGATACAAATGTACATGTATATATAGGAATAAAAAAAAAATACCTGAAATAATTAGCTTTGAAAGAGGTGTTTTTAAAAGATATATTTAATGTAAAAAAATCAAAATTTAAATAAATGAGAAATTAAGAATGAAGGGGATTGGCATTATCTTTTGGGCTGACAAAATATTGTTCAATAAACAACTCTTTACATGTTTATGACACTCACTACAGCATTTACAGGAAACAATTGAAAGGTCCATGCCCAAAATGTCTACTGTTTTTTCCCCAAAATGTCTACTGCAGAATATTAGGTTTTTCCCAAAATGTCTAAAAAGATTTAAATTTTTTTTTTATATGTTACAATAATTATTTCATCATATATATTTAAGTTTTAGGACATTTTTCATAATTTTTTTTTTTTATAAAATTTCCATATAAAATTAGATGCTTATATGGTCCATGCCCAAAATGTTTATTTATGTGATATGGACACTGAAATGAAATAGTGCAACCTTTTTGTTAATGAATATGATTTTTCTGACTTAAATATCATTACATGTAAAGCTATATGAATAAGAAATATTTGTAATAAAACTGAAGTAACCAAGTGATGTATTATTTTCATTGTACTATTATTATACTGCCTATTTGGTGTATTTTTCATCATTGCACAGCTATATCATGGTAGTTAATACAGCAACTCATGAGATATTTTAAGTAATATAAGACTACCAACAATATAAGAAAATTGTATTTTTCATCATATGATGATGACTCATATTGCACAGCTATATCAGGTACTTAATACAGCAACTCATGAAATATTTTAAGTAACATAATAATATTTATTACCTGTAGATATTTTGGGAATAACTTTTAATCAGGGATTAAGACATTTTGGGAAAAAAATGTCTAATTATCCAAAATTGACCTGTAGACATTTTGGGAGTAGACCTTTTGGGATGACCCCCAATTAAAAATCTATTTTTATATGGATTATAAATTTATGACAAAATATTCTTGCATAAAAAAGATTTAAAGTTTTTTTTACATGTTAAAAATGGCAACGTGTTTTACAAAATTAAAAATTAAATTAATTTTTAAAATGTATATCATGTTTATTGACAAAAGTTATCAAAATAGTTTCAACATAAAAGTGCTATCAAAACAAATTAGATGATGATTAAAAATATTTTGTTACTCAAGTCTTTTGATTGATATTAAAAAAAAGTATGGTAAATAATGTTCTTTTTGTGTAATCATTTTAGGCAATTTTCTAGTAAAATTTTATTCAAATTTAACTTAATAAAACAGCTTAAATTCTTGAGCACGAAAATATTGAAATGTTTGACAATTAAGAGTGTGGTTTCTAAAACAAAAGACATCAAACAAATTGTTTCAAAACTAGTGAAAGTTGACAGACAAAGCCATTAAAAATCCCTAAATAATACAAGTGACAAATTCTGTACACAATGTAAAAAACTACAAAAAAATCTATCAAAATGTGTTGTTTTTTTTAAATACATGAGCTGCAAAGAAACAAATTATTTATATATATACATTTTTCCTATGTTTCAAAAATGTACAAAAGACAAACTTGAAACATTTGCCTAATTGCAACACCTGTAAATAAAAATGTACAATAGCGGTATTTTTGCATTGTGTATAAGTACACCTACAAAATCCTTGAAAAATATTAAAGGTCCACATGAAAGCTTCATGGGATTTTGAAAATTCATTATATGAAATTTGTTTCAAATGCTTTATTTTTTTAAATGTTACAAATAAGCACTAACTTTTTTTATTTTGCGCTTAGTTTTCCAATCTTATTCTCAATGAAAACATTCATCTGAAAATATTCTACATATATAACTTATAAAATACATAGGTAAGTCACCTGTTAGTGATGGTTTTACCTGTACAGGTAATTAGTCATTTCCTGTTGAATATAAGAACCACAGGTGATACTGTGGAGATGGGTACTGTTAATTAAATCACAAAGCAATAAATACCTGGCATTGGATGCCAGGTATTTATCAGACTATGCCTTGAGCTGTACTGTTTGTAGATGTGCGGTAAACCTGAAAAGGGGAGACACGGTAAAAGTCACCATGCCAAAGCAATATATCAAATATAAAATCATTTCTTCCAGTAGAAGCTGAGATAACTGTTATGAAAGTTTTCATTACGGCAAACATGAAAAATTCTAAGCCGCACTGTAAACAGAAAGTAGATATGCGGTAAACCTGGAAAGGGGAGACACGGTACAAGTCACCATGCCAAAGCCATATATCAAATATAAAATTATTTCTTCCAGTAGAACCTGAGATAACTGTTACGAAAGTTTTCATTACTGCAAACATGAAAAATTCTAAGTCGCACTGTAAACAGGAAGTAGATGTGCGGTAAACCTGGAAAGGGGTGACACGGTACAAGTCACCATGCCAAAGCCATATATCAAATATATAATCATTTCTTCCTGTAGAAGCTGAGATATCTGTTACGAAAGTGTGAACGGACGGACGGACGGACAAGGTGATTGCAATATAGCCCCCTCTCTACGAGTGGGGGTATAATTACTGGACAGGATCATTGATAGTCTCTGTAAGAAAAGTAATTGGTATTCGTAAATAAGTCATAAATCAATGCAATAAGCTCTTAATTTCAGACAATAAAAAACAAAATATTCATAAAGTTTGGCTAAATCTAGAAACAGATAATTTTCTTCTACAATGTATACAAATGTAGATAAAAATGAATTGCACATACAAGTACTAACAAGATGTTATTTCTGAAAATCACTCCGGCTGGAGATTTTTCACATTGTTGTCAAAGTGTTCACTGAATGTTGGTGAATACACAACAAATAAGAAATTGTTCAAATTAAGATTTGACAGTTAAATTCTACCAAATAAGTTTAAAATTATGGATTGCAAAAATAGAAAAAAATGTAAGTACTTTTCTTAAAACATGTCCTTAAAAGTTGTCATTAAACACCAACCAAACAATCAATCAATCCTTAAAAAAAAGATAAATAGATATATATATATACATTACAGTATATGTACACATATGTCACAACCGTCATGATATAACTGAATAAGTATTGTTGAATGTAGCTTTAAGCACCATAACACATGAAAAAGAAAATTGAATAACGTGTAGAAATAATTGGCTAATGTCGCTTAGACCAGTAAATGCTCTCTAATTTTGAGCGATTTCTAAAAAAATGTTTAACTCTTCAATGAAAACAGGTAAAAAATGCTGACTTCATCGACAATTTATAACGATATTTTACCATTTTTTACATATTAGAATCGAAATAATTCATGTTAGCCCAAATTTATATTATTTTTACCATGAGTAGGCACTTTATGCCTATATTTTACCCCTCGCAAATGCTCGGGGTAAAATAATTGGCATAAAGTGCCTACCCGTGGTAAAAATAATATAAATTCGGGCTACCATGAATTATTTCTTAAACTAATCATGCTAAGTGCATAGTATTTTAAAAAGGATATTTTAGACATGAAACTTTTTGTTTAATTTCTTTTCAAGGACGAGAAATTAAATTTCTTCTTAAATTCAAACATGTTCATATTTAGAAACAAAATAAAAAAATTATTCTTAATTTCAAACATGTTTATATGCATAACAAAATTTTAATTTATTCATAAATTCAAACATGTCTATATATAGAACAGAATTAAAATTTATTCTTTTTATATATATTCAAACATGTTTTATCATATAGAACAAAATTAAAATTTATTCTTAAATTCAAACATGTTTATATTTAGAAAAAGAGTAAAATTTATTCATTAAATTCAAACATGTCTATATACATTTTTATACAGTAGAACAAAAGTACAATTTATTCATTAATTCAAACATGTTTATATAGAACAAAATTAATTTCATTTACCTATATATTAGTACTACATGTACCTTCTCTTGTCCTTCCACAATGTAATATAAATCGATACACAAAATATATATGTCACATACGATACTATAAATTTTTTTGTAGGTAAAAATATCAATTTTCACCGAAAAGTAACCACATGCACATGATCTTGTTTACATCGTCTTAAATTACAATGTATATGTTTCCATTTTGATTAGTATAAATAAACATCTCTAAAGAATTAAATTTCGACAGTTAACATAGAAATTTACCTTTTACATTACCTGTTACAGGTGAAAAACCAGACCAAATCATTTAAGATGTCATTAAAAACTGATACCAATATAACTACAATATTTATATATACATGTATGCTAAAACATATAAAGACTTCTAGTAAACATGGCAACAGGAGAAAAATACAAGCAAACATTCATATTTTTTTCTGAAATCTACATCAGACCATAAAAAATCTGTCTTTCTGCTAACCATTAAATATAAACAGCTGCGCCAAGAGCACATGATACGCCCGTCGTCAACATTCATACAATATTTGTAAAGACTTTCTTTCCCATAACTCTGGAATGAAAAATCGAAATTTCACCAAAAAGTATACAGACCGTAAGACTATCAATTCCAATAACTCATTAACTGTGCGAAGTTTGCAGTGAATTGGCAAAGGGGTTCTCAATTTACAGCATGACATACGAAAAATTGCCTTAAAATCACGTACAATTTGATGAATAAAGTCCCATAACTCTGGAATGAAAATTCAAAATTTCACCATAAAGTATACATACCGTAAGACCATCAGTTTCAATAACTCTGTGAAATTTGAAGTGAATTAGCCAAGGGGTTCTTAAGTTAGAGTGCGACATGTGAAACGGACAGACAGATTGACGGACGGACAGTCGACATTAATTTGGTATACCATAATACGTCCCGTCTTAAAGACGGGCGTATAAAAATTGGATACATGTACAAATGTATAGACAAACCTTTTAATTCTTATATATTTGTACATAGGTAATACAGGACAGAGATTTGA
This sequence comes from Gigantidas platifrons, assembly GCA_002080005.1. Lineage (NCBI taxonomy): Eukaryota > Metazoa > Mollusca > Bivalvia > Mytilida > Modiolidae > Gigantidas > Gigantidas platifrons. The sequence continues at coordinate 675,652 of MJUT01008774.1, read as the reverse complement.
CTGTATCAGTGGTTGTCCAAAAATAGCAATAAACACTTTAGGACAGGCACTAAAATTAGGACTGATAGGGAGAGCAGAAACACATGTAGTACTTTATTTTGGCCTCAAATAGGCAGACTCTGAACACAAAAAAGACCACAACATATACATGTTGATTTTGTATGACGTTTGAAATCCAGGTTCTGGCTTGGAACAGGCATAAAAATGTCATACTATGTGGAGGGGTTAAGCATGCATTAATTTATTTTTGGACTCATTTAGACAGACTCTAAAAGAAATTCTGAGACAAAGGACAATGAAAATGAACCCAAATCATTTTTTTTTCTCAATGGAGGAAGATTAAAAGCAAAACTCTACAACAAACGTGATGACTTTACTTTTCCGATAGTCAACTTCCCTTTTATCAGTAGCAATATCAGCGTATGGCGTTTACATTTTACAACTCATACGTTATTCTGGGGAGCTTGTGCCCAGTAGAGCGTAGCTGGCGAAGCAAAAGCTACTCAAGCAAGGTTATGTTGCTCCCAAGTTGAAACCATTGCTACAAAAATTATATGGACATCACGATCTGATTAACCGTTATGAAATATCCATGTCAAATGACAATGGATCTTTTACTTTTCACAAAGATTTTTCTTTTCTCTGTCACTACAAGGCTTTTGATCATACTTGACTGTATATATGATTAACACGGCAGGTGTCTTACAAGAAGCAGGATCTACATGTACATGTACTTACAATGTACCTTTCGCTAGCATCAGAGTTCACCACCGGTTTTTGGGTTAGGTCCGTGTTGCTCATCTTATAAGTTTTCTGTGTTGTTCTATTATGTTCTTAGTTCCGTGTTGTGATGTCTGTTATGATTTCCGCATAAAAAGATGTCCGGCTCGTCATTACCTCCAGTTGTTTGGAGAGGGCTCATGTCTTGTTTACTTTATTTGTGTTGGTTTGCATATAGTGACGATCAACACATATATATTGGGTATTGTGTTGTGCTTTTTTTATTTGCTTGTCTTCATCTTGTGTATCCAATATGTAGGCAGTTTCTCTGGATTGTCCATTCTTGATTCTTTAATGTTTATTTAGAATGGGCAATGCAGAAGGGTACTAGACAATTTGATGATTTTATGACAAAAGTAAACTATATAATAAATATTGCAGGTCCTTGTACAAGAACTCGTTTCTATCAATGGGAAGATATAATATAATCGATATTCCCCTTGATAGAAACAAATGCCTGTGGGTTCTGACTTCTGTACCACTACACACTAATATTCACTAATCAGGCACAAACAGGTGTCGCCATATTAAAATGTAGCATATAGCAACCACGAATGACTATTTCATAAACCTTGTGTATTTTTTATTTAACAAACATGTGCCTCTGGTCTCCCATAATAGACAATTAATCTGCACTCGAATGAAATTGTTTCCAAGTGACATCAAACATATCAAAACAATACATACGTTACTGTCGCCAATGCTGGCATGAACAATGATTCAGACTATGATTCGAAAACGACCATTAAACTGTAATTTTTGTGCCATAAAACCTGGAGCACCTATTGGAATGCTTCATTTGAATAGACATACAAGAACTAGCAGCAGTATTTAGCTCGATGGCAGATTTTTAGAAATCATGTCTCTAGTCGTTGGATACATACGGAACTCTATATGTCCTGTGATTGTTTAAACAAAATATTTAGGTCTGTGTCAGATTTATTAAACCCAAAAACAATTGTCTTATTTAGTATTCAAACTTAAAGGCATTTTTCTCACAATGTTTCTGACTTTCTGTCGTTATCGTGTCATTTAAAAAGGATATCAGCATGGTTATAAAATATATGATACCTATGTTACAGGTGTTTAAATCGTTCTCTTCATGTTATCGAAACCTGAAGGACTACTGCAAGCTAAGGTTGCCCTTTTTAAAGGATATTGTGTAACTGATCAGCAAATGATATGTTGCAATATAAAATAAATGAATCATATGTTTAAACTTGGTGCATTATGGGGTCTATACAATAGATAACTTTCAATTGTCTATTATGAACGGTTATGGAAATACAGGCTCATACATGTACATGTATGGGACAAGAATATGGAAAATCAAACATTTTAAAAATAGTCTTATTTTGTGAATTTTATGTATCAGATATCTTAATTATTTTTTTCATTGGTTAAAAGAATAGTAAAATTTCATAATCACTATGTTAAATGAAGAATAGTTTAGCTTTTGTGATTTTTAAAGAGAAAAAATCAACAATTTTTTCAATTATTTTGAGGCAGCTTGAAAAATGGGAAAATTATAAAAAGATATCTTACCAGAAAGCCCTGGTTGTTCTATAGTGTTGAAAGCAAGCTAGTTCTGATTTGAAAATATGATAAAACAATTGATAAAGTCTTTAGAGGAAAAAAAAATTAATAGTCATAAGTGATTGTCCCATACGTACAGATTTTTTGACAGCATTATCTTTAAATATATTTTTTCAATCAAAATGATGGAAACTATCCTTGATCAGTTGGAATCTTGTAGGTATGATGTTTGTGTTCAAAAACAATTAAGATTTGGAATGATTAAAGGTGTTTCAAAAGTGCAACCTTAGCTTGCAGTAGTCCTGAAGTAAGTGTTTTAAGCAGCCAATGGTTGTGGAGATATCCGAAAAACTTCATTTATGAACAATTGATACTTAGTTACCAGTAACTATTACTAGAATGATGTATAAAAATACATACGTTACTAGTACATACGTTATTGTACTCTGTGAAATCTGTTCAAAGCGTTGGTTATTAGTTATTTCAGAAGAGATTGTGACGTCATTCCGGCATTCAATGTATTCCACGTTGTCTTAGACTGCCTTACATGAAGTTCTAACAACTTTTCCGTTTGGGATTTGGCACCAATTTAGGTAAGTAGAAAAGTCTTATAAAGTATGTGTTTTGGATAAATGTTTGTAGTGTTTTTGACATTCGACAAATTATACGTATACTAAAGCATCTATAGATGGAGTCCTTGAGACGTTTGTTTACATTTTCTACAGTACAGCGCTGTTGCAATGTACGGATACATACGCTACATGGCGTTACGTATGTATCAATATCTTGTACTCCGAATAAATTCTTATAGCGGCAGTGATGGAACATTTATTCTTTCTTTAAAAGATCATTACACATCTCAACAATAAAAACTGCATTTTCACGTGAACACAAATATTAAATACAACGTTTTTACAAGTGAGGTAATTTTCCCATATCAGTGCAAGTGCGACAACACGAAAAGTACATCGATCCACACGACTGACTGCTTTTCATTTTCAATAAATAATTGATCAGTTTATATAATCCATACATTTTAAACAACGTCTTGCTTTAAAGAACATTTCCATGACCATGATACTTGTAAACATTTGCATGACCATGATACTTGTAAACATTTGCATGACCATGATACTTGTAAACATTTGCATGACCATGATACTTGTAAACATTTCCATGACCATGATACTTGTAAACATTTGGTAACATATGTATCGATACCTTCCTTATATATTTTCAGAATGGCCAAATCGAGAAAAGAAATTCAGAAGAATTATCGAGAACGGCAGAAATTAAAAGGATCACAATTTCTTCAAAAGGAAAGAGAACGACAGCGGCAATATTATCTCCCAGCAGATAAGCTAAGTAAAAAGAAGAGAGGAGAGCGAAATCAGAAGAACAAGTTAAGGAACAGGCTTTCTAGGTTAAGAAAACGCCAAAGGGAAGAAAAAGATAATCCTCGAAATGAAGCAACCAGTGGATATGATAGTGGAGGGTTCGACGAATCTGACGAAAATTCACATCGCCTGATAGTAAGATTACCTAGTACATCTCGCAGTACTGCTCCAAAAGCCAAAGGGTTGAAGAAAACTAGAACGAGAGCATTATCTCGTGCCCATAAAAACATTGGAAATTTGAAAGAAGAGATAGAAACCTTGAGAAAAAGACATAAGACAAAAGATAAGAAAATAGAACGATTGACAAAAAAGATCGAACAAACCAAAACAGCCGAACCATCCGAATTGACACCGAGGAAACAAACGGACATAGAAATTGAACAGCTAAAGTTGACACCAAAGAGAAAAAGGTTTGTTAGAAGAAAGCTTTTATTGTCGAACTCACTGCTATCGCAACTGAAATCCACAAGAAAATTACAGTCAGCAAAGAAACGACAAGTACTGCACAAAATTGTATCGGTGGAATAACAAAGAAGTATCGGTGTTTGAACAGTTTGAGCCTCAACACCGGATTGAGCCGACGGTCATTACATAATGTAAAAACTGGAGACCTCGTAAATAAAGTTGAAAAAAGGAAATGCCTAACACGGTGCATTGCCAGTTCAGTCTGTGCATTTTACACCCGCGATGACAACAGTCGAGTTCAACCGGGAAAAGCCGATGCTAAGAAAATTGGTACAGGGGAGAAAATCCAGACCCGCGTACTCACTGACTACCTTCGAAATCTCCATCAGTATAGATCTGAGAATCCGACTATATATGTATCGCTAACAACATTTGGTCGACTGAGACCCAAGCATGTCCTTTTGGCAGCATTCATTTCAAGAAATACCTGTCAATGTATACATCACCAAAACATGGCTCTCCGAGTTCAAGCGGTTAGAAAATGTGGCATTAAAATTAGTGAAAATCCAGAGAACCTGATTTTACATATTGACGACATGGATACTCTTCTGTCTAGCTTACCAGAAAAGGTTCCGTACAAGGTATGGAAGAAGGTCGAANAGAGCATTATCTCGCGCCCATAAAAACATTGGAAATTTGAAAGAAGAGATAGAAACCTTGAGAAAAAGACATAAGACAAAAGATAAGAAAATAGAACGATTGACAAAAAAGATCGAACAAACCAAAACAGCCGGACCATCCGAATTGACACCGAGGAAACAAACGGACATAGAAATTGAACAGCTAAAGTTGACACCAAATAGAAAAAGGTTTGTTAGAAGAAAGCTTTTATTGTCGAACTCACTGCTATCGCAACTGAAATCCACGAGAAAATTACAGTCAGCAAAGAAACGACAAGTACTGCACAAAATTGTATCGGGTGGAATAACAAAGAAGTATCGGTGTTTGAACAGTTTGAGCCTCAACACCGGATTGAGCCGACGGTCATTACATAATGTAAAAACTGGAGACCTCGTAAATAAAGTTGAAAAAAGGAAATGCCTAACACGGTGCATTGCCAGTTCAGTCTGTGCATTTTACACCTGCAATGACAACAGTCGAGTTCAACCGGGAAAAGCCGATGCTAAGAAAATTGGTACAGGGGAGAAAATCCAGACCCGCGTACTCACTGACTACCTACGAAATCTCCATAATAAGTATAGATCTGAGAATCTGACTATATATGTATTGCTAACAACATTTGGTCGACTGAGACCTAAGCATGTCCTTTTGGCAGCATTCATTTCAAGAAATACCTGTCATGTATACATCACCAAAACATGGCTCTCCGAGTTCAAGCGGTTAGAAAATGTGGCGTTAAAATTAGTGAAAATCCAGAGAACCTGATTTTACATATTGACGACATGGATACTCTTCTGTCTAGCTTACCAGAAAAGGTTCCGTACAAGGTATGGAAGAAGGTCGAACTTGAGAACGGAAGAACAAAAATGAAAATAGTACAAGTGGAGAGTGAATCGACACAATTTAAGGAAGACATGAAAATGCAAACAAAACCCTTTACTGAACACGTGGACAGAGTCAGAGAGCAATATAGTCAGATAAAGAAGTTTAAAGAAAACATACAAGAAAATGAAGTCATTGTCCAGATGGACTTCACGGAAAACATTTCGTGTAGATCATTAGATGAGATACAAACTGCATATTGGAACCAAACTTCAGTGACAATCCATCCTGTAGTTGCGTATTATAGAAAAAATGGTGAACTCTTGTCATAAGAGTCTTGTATTCGTTAGTGACGAAATCTCCCATTCCTCTGGAACAGTGATGGCTTTCATTGACAAACTAGTACCTGCACTTAAAGCCATAAACAACCAATTTACAGTCATTCACTATTGGACCGACTCCCCATCAAGCCAATATCATAACCGTTTCATTTTCTATCTTGTCGCAAATCATGCAGTCTTTTATGGCCTTTCTTGTAGATGGAACTATTTTGAGGTCGGCCATGGGAAATGACCTTGTGATGGGTTAGGAGGTACAACCAAACGTCTTGCTGATCAAGCAGTATGTCAAGGTCATGCAGTATTACAGGACGCTAGAGAGTTTTTCTCATGGGCCATTAAATCAAATATGACCGGTGTTCAATTCATCTACGTTTCAAGCGAACAAACAAAGGCTAAGTACACGGAATTGAAAAGTATTAAAGCTAAGCCTTTAAATCAAACAATGAAACTTCACGCTGTTGGTGCAACAGACGACTCCAGCAAATTAATGACCAGGAATATGCCGTGTTACTGTAACATCTGTATTGGAGGTGCTTACTGCGACAGCTGGAGAACACAAAATTTCGTATGGAGTGTGCATATGTTTGCCCATACATGACCATCAAATGGAACAGGAGGAAGCCGAAGCTACAGAAACCGAAAGAATCGAAGATACTGACCCGGAACAGAAGGTTAAAGTGGGAGATTTCGTTGCGGTTGTCTATGACGCTAAATGGTTCCTAGCTATAGGAAAGATTGAGGAAATCGACAAAGAAGAAAACGATTGTGAGGTCAATTTCCTTACAAATGCTAAGCACATGCTTAGATGGCCAACGACACCCAATCTATTATGGGTTGATCAAACTCATGTTTTGTGCAAAGTAAAATCTTTAGTACCTTCAGGAAAATCTGCACGGCTTTACAAAGTAAATTCAGATGAAAAGGACGCAATTAAGGAGAAATATGCACACTTCTTAGCAAATAAATGAAATATTTTATACATACGTTACCACAACATTGGAAACATTATATTCCAGTCTGCATAAGTTGAGTTCTGTGTTACGTTTGAATTTGAACTTAACAGTTTGATACTGATATATTTAAATCATTTTATTATTAATTTCCGTAGAGTACTGGTCAATAATGTCAAACAGTGATAAACGATACATACGTTACGCACTTTAAAATCTGGAATACTGCTATGTGAATACTGTTGTATACTTTTTGTTTGTCAAAACTTCTGTAAATACCTTCAATTTGCTGATATTGCCAAGTTTAAATGGAATCTCAATATATGCTTTTCTCGTCGGGATGAAAGATACATACGTTACTTTTGCATATGCTTTCAGAAATTTAAAATTCAAGTGACAAAACTAACAATTTTGAAATCTTTATTATTCTAATTTCGGTATCGACATGTGTTGTAAATTGTATTAACGATTTAATGCGATATATTACTGGTATGCTTGTTTTTTGACATGATCAAAGTGTAAGGAAACTGTTATGAAGACGTCTATTAATGCACTTGTTTTCAATATCTTTTTGAGAAAGCTGTATAAGATTCGAATTTTTCAATGTTACCTTCATCATGCCTTTTTAGGATTCTAATATACTCAGTCTGGCAATAAAACAAACATCCAACAATTTACGTAACAGTGAAAACAAATAAGATTATATCAATTGGCCCAGTCAAAAAGTAACGTATGTATTTGAAGTATTTTTGTACTTTTGGTAGCATGTCTTTGAGGCCTAAATTAAAATATTGTTTGTTTCCCCTTTGCAACCGACTCGCCGAAATCGGCGCGACTGAAAAGATTTTACAGCCCGTTCCGTGATTATTTTTTTTTTGCGATTTCCAGAATTTTTTCATGCCCGATTCCGGCATTGGATTCATATTATGTAATACTCTTCTGGAGCATACCATGAGTCATCATTACTAAAAAACCTAGAGTCCCGACTGTTCCGAATATTCGTAGAAGCATTTCTGAGTTTGAAGCTACGTTATGTGAAATTGTATTACCTGTTTATAACACATGTAAACAGAGTGGGAAACCAATTCCCAAAAGAAACCCCTTAAAATAATAAAACTAGAGGCTCACATGAGCCTGTATCGCTCACCTGACATAACTAAGTCCTCTTAAGAATGTCTGCATGCC
>MJUT01008774.1:638854-656000 GCA_002080005.1 Gigantidas platifrons | reverse complement strand
ATGTATGCCGACTGACAGTCACATAAAGACTGCTTACTAAATTGACATCAAACGTCATTATAGACAAGTTTGACATAAAAAAAAAGGCATTTTTTTTTAGGTCAGATCAGGACAAGACCTGATTAAATTTAATTATTGTTGGATCTATCACACAAATTAATTCAACATCTCTGGAACCCTTTTTTGCATACCCATTCCCCTTTAAGAGTTTAAATTATAAGTAGGTAGTTAATTCCTGTTTAGAAAATGTGGCATAAAACCTCTACAAAAGAGGAAGACAGACGAAGATAAAAATTCATACTGCTACAAGTATTTAAAAAGCCTGTATTATTACCTGATTAAATGGGTTTTTAAAATGAATAATTATTCATTCATGTCCGAATGTTTTGATTTTTTTTTCATCGACTGAAAAATAAAACTGGGCCCTTAAAAATTTAGCTGGACCCCTAGAAATTAGAAGTCAGTAGCCCAGCTGGCTACTGGGTAAAATAGCTAATTTGCATCCCTGCAAGAAGTGCATATTTTATTACATTTGTGATAGATCTTGCATATTTTGCCATAAAACATGTTCTATCATCAATAATTTACATTCAATAAAGTCAAATATGGGCACTGACATATTGGATTGAAAACGAGGCTAAAAATCAAGGCCAACATTGAAACGGAAAAAACTACAATTACAGGTACAGTACGTGGAAAATATAGGGGAAAATTAGTATATTTGGTTTTAAAAATAATTTATTTACCATTAAAATCATGAAAGGAGAGCGTGATCGTCTCTACAAAAAAGTTGTCATATTTTGATCGCTTCGATTCAACTTCTTTTTCCGCTTCGGCTTCAACATGGCCAGAGAATGGTTATTACGCAAGGTTTAACTATTCATAATTATGAAAATGTCATTTCGGGTGTTTGGAAAACAATGTATTCTTCAAAAAAGCCTGTAACCGATACCCACCTGCTGTCATTTTTTTTTCACAAATCACGAAAATTCCTTGACATTTCGCGGCATACCAAACAGGATTATCTGCCCTTACCGTTACCGTCCCTATTACAGGTACAGTACGTGGAAAATATGGGGGAAAATTACTATATTTGGTTTTAAAAAATAATTTATTTACCATTAAAATCATGAAAGGAGAGCGTAATCGTCTCTACAAAAAAGTTGTCATATTTTGATCGCTTCGATTCAACTTCTTTTTCCGCTTCGGCTTCAACATGGCCAGAGAATGGTTATTACACAAGGTTTAACTATTCATAATTATGAAAATGTCATTTCGGGTGTTTGGAAAACAATGTATTCTTCAAAAAAGCCTGTAACTGATACCCACCTGCTGTCATTTTTCCCCCCACAAATCATGAAAATTTCTTGACATTTCGCCGCATACCAAACAGGATTATCTGCCCTTATCGTTACCGTCCCTATTACAGGTACAGTACGTGGAAAATATGGGTGAAAATTAGTATATTTGGTTTTAAAAATAATTTATTTACCATTAAAATCATGAAAGGAGAGCGTAATCGTCTCTACAAAAAAATTGTCATATTTTGATCGCTTCGATTCAACTTCTTTTTCCGCTTCGGCTTCAACATGGCCAGAGAATGGTTATTACGCAAGGTTTAACTATTCATAATTATGAAAATGTAATTTCGGGTGTTTGGAAAACAATGTATTCTTCAAAAAACCTGTAACCGATACCCACCTGCTGTCATTTTTTTTTTCACAAATCATGAAAATTTCTTGACATTTCGCGGCATAACAAACAGGATTATCTGCCCTTACCGTTACTACAATATGATCGCCTTTGCTGAATTTCAGTCACAGGGACTTGAATCGCTTTCATAGACGGCTGAATCACAATCAGGTTGGAATTCACTACTAGCTACATTCAAAAACAGATATCTTTTACATCTTCATAGATACAAGACTGAGTGTGCTCTCATTTAAAAGTTTATACTCTAAGCTTTCTAAAACACTATCACATTACACAATTGCTCTGATTTTGTCATCCAAAATGTGGCTTCGAAGTCAAAATATATCAAGTTTTTAGGGTGTGATTTGTGTCAAATCTAAAACAATGATTTTGCTTAGTTTATTAACAACAGAAAGTCTGATCACAAGCTTTAAATAATTTACTATGGGGTTGTTTACTTTCTGCACTTCAAACCATACTTTACAGATTGAAATTTGACTGAAAATTGACAGAGTTATTGCTGAATTAGTCTCGCCACCCATGTGTGATATTTTCTTTTTTTAAGGGGTGTTAGTTATGTCTGTATGATTAGAAATACAGAGTAGTTAATGGAGTTACTAAATAGGTAAATTTGATCATTTAAGAGATTTATAAACCAGAAAAATCTTATTAACATCTTCTAATCAACTATATTTCATCCAAAAAATTACTATGAAAAGTGCTTATTTTATGTAGAGTCCGTAGGCCCTATTTTTGTAAAGCTTCATAAGCTTTATTCAGTCATGAAATTTAACACATCTTCTACCATATATTGTATGTCCAAAAAAGAGTTACTGCAGAAAAAATTGTGGAAACCACACATTTATTAAAATTTTGGAGCAGTATTTTCTGTTTTAGTATCAATGTAGAGTCCGTAGCCGTCAATTTTCACAACATGAATATCTAATATAAGAAGTTGTATTTCTACTTTGTCTTAATATAATTATTTCTTTGGCAAAGCTAACATGAAATAACAAATATAGAACCATAATATCAATTTTTTAAAGAAGTAAGTAATTAATAATTGATATCTGATTAAACTTTCTTTGCTGATTTTAAATTTCTTTATTCAGAAAATGGTTAAATATCATTTTTATGGTAGCACTTCAACAAGTGTATTTGTGTGTTTATTCAAATTCACAGTTTAAAGTACATAAATTACTTATTTGTTTGATAACAACTCCAGAAAGAAGTCTTTTGAGTAGTGCTACGGACTCTACAATTAATTTAGAATTCGTGAAGGTTTTGCATTTAAGTACATATATAATGGAAACAAGAAGAAATAGAAATCAACTGATGTTTCAAATGAAGAGGAAGAGCCAAAAAGTGAAAAATTGACAAAAAAATCTGAAAAAATGTGAAGATACAGATCAAAATTCAAATGTAAGATCTGATGCAGCAAGGCTGAAGAAAATGAGAAAGAATAATTGAGAGTGCAAGAAGGTTAAGAGAGATCTTCAGAGGCAAGCCATTCAAAGTGGAATCACAAAACTAGAAAAAAAAAACATCAAGGTGCAAAGAAACTCTTAGATGAAAAGATACAGAGAAAAAAAGAAAACAAAGAACAGAAAAACTAAGACTTAAATGAAGAAAATGACCAACTTGATGATTCACTCCTTAAAGATAAACAAGAAAAACAACGAATTGCAACAAGAAAATGGATGATGAAAATCAAGTTATAGACAGCAAATGATAAACCAATTACATCTCCTATTAGTAGATTCACAATATACTGCCAAGCTAAAAAGGTAAAAGAGATTTTGCCCAAAACACCTGTAAAAATGTTTTGCAGTGATTGAGAAACTTATGGATTCTCCTTCTACCTCTGGTATTCTAGAGAAAAGAGGAGTAATAGTAGGTAAAGATGTAGATGTAAAGAAAAAGCTACAAATAGCAGATGGCTATATGTGAAAACAGTAAGAAAGAATATCTCTATCTCAGACCTAAAGCTATAGGGAACACAGCCAATCGATAAGAAAGTAAAGTATACTACCTTTGTACAAACAGCACTCATGTCAATTAGTAGAAAATATAATATCAGACTCCTGCTAGATATTGGGAAACACAACAAAAGAGGAAATCAGTGGACAACCTTAGAGGAGATTAAGAAAAGACAGAGAAGAGAGGACAGAGTAACAGATGATGTAAGGAGAAGAAGAATCAACTTCTATTTGTCACCAGATATAAGTAGGAAGTACCAAATAAGAATGTGGTTCTGAAGATAAAAGAAAGCAGAAATGTTGAATTGGTACAGAAACATATCATGTCTGTAACTGTAGTTGAAGTATATAGCAGATACAAAGTAAAGTTTTTAAATGATAAAATTGGTTTAATTCTGTTCAGAAAACCTAAAGTTAAACAATGCAAGTATCTGAAGCTTAAAGGANAATTTTTTCAATTATTTTGAGGCAGCTTGAAAAATGGGAAAATTATAAAAAGATATCTTACCAGAAAGCCCTGGTTGTTCTATAGTGTTGAAAGCAAGCTAGTTCTGATTTGAAAATATGATAAAACAATTGATAAAGTCTTTAGAGGAAAAAAAATTAATAATCATAAGTGATTGTCCCATACGTACAGATTTTTTGACAGCATTATCTTTAAATATATTTTTTCAATCAAAATGATGGAAACTATCCCTGATCAGTTGGAATCTTGTAGGTATGATGTTTGTGTTCAAAAACAATTAAGATTTGGAATGATTAATGGTGTTTCATTTTTCACCCTAAGTGGCCACTAAAAGTGCAACCTTAGCTTGCAGTAGTCCCTATACTGTGCATTATACATGTATGCCGACTGACAGTCACATAAAGACTGCTTACTAAATTGACATCAAACGTCACTATAGACAAGTTTGACATAAAAAAAAAAATGCATTTTTTTAGGTCAGATCAGGACAAGACCTGATTAAATTTAATTATTACACAAATTAATTCAACATCTCTGGAACCCTTTTTTGCATACCCATTCCCCTTTAAGAGTTTAAATTATAAGTAGGTAGTTAATTCCTGTTTAGAAAATGTGGCATAAAACCTCTACAAAAGAGGAAGACAGACGAAGATAAAAATTCATACTGCTACAAGTATTTAAAAAGCCTGTATTACCTGATTAAATGGGTTTTTAAAATGAATAATTATTCATTCATGTCCGAATGTTTTGATTTTTTTTTTCATCGACTGAAAAATAAAACTGGGCCCTTAAAAATTTAGCTGGGCCCCTAGAAATTAGAAGTCAGTAGCCCAGCTGGCTACTGGGTAAAATAGCTAATTTGCATCCCTGCAAGAGGTGCATATTTTATTACATTTGTGATAGATCTTGCATATTTTGCCATAAAACATGTTCTATCATCAATAATTTACATTCAATAAAGTCAAATATGGGCACTGACATATTGGATTGAAAACGAGGCTAAAAATCGAGGCCAACATTGAAACGGAAAAAACTACAATTACAGGTACAGTACGTGGAAAATATAAGGGAAAATTAGTATATTTGGTTTTAAAAATAATTTATTTACCATTAAAATCATGAAAGGAGAGCGTAATCGTCTTTACAAAAAAGTTGTCATATTTTGATCGCTTCGATTCAACTTCTTTTTCCGCTTCGGCTTCAACATGGCCAGAGAATGGTTATTACGCAAGGTTTAACTATTCATAATTATGAAAATGTCATTTCGGGTGTTTGGAAAACAATGTATTCTTCAAAAAAGCCCATAACCGATACCCACCTGCTGTCATTTTTTTTTCTCACAAATCACGAAAATTCCTTGACATTTCGCGGCATACCAAACAGGATTGTCTGCCCTTACCGTTACCGTCCCTATTACAGGTACAGTACGTGGAAAATATGGGGGAAAATTAGTATATTTGGTTTTAAAAAATAATTTATTTACCATTAAAATCATGAAAGGAGAGCGTAATCGTCTCTACAAAAAAGTGATCATATTTTGATCGCTTCGATTCAACTTCTTTTTCCGCTTCGGCTTCAACATGGCCAGAGAATGGTTATTACGCAAGGTTTAACTATTCATAATTATGAAAATGTCATTTCGGGTGTTTGGAAAACAATGTATTCTTCAAAAAAGCCTGTAACCGATACCCACCTGCTGTAAAAAAAAAAAATTCACAAATCATGAAAATTTCTTGACATTTCGCGGCATACCAAACAGGATTATCTGCCCTTACCGTTACCGTCCCTATTACAGGTACAGTACGTGGAAAATATGGGAAAATTAGTATATTTGGTTTTAAAAATAATTTATTTACCATTAAAATCATGAAAGGAGAGCGTAATCGTCTCTACAAAAAAGTTGTCATATTTTGATCGCTTCGAATCAACTTCTTTTTCCGCTTCGGCTTCAACATGGCCAGAGAATGGTTATTACGCAAGGTTTAACTATTCATAATTATGAAAATGTCATTTTGGGTGTTTGGAAAACAATGTATTCTTCAAAAAACCTGTAACCGATACCCACCTGCTGTCATTTTTTTTTCCACAAATCATGAAAATTTCTTGACATTTCGCGGCATAACAAACAGGATTATCTGCCCTTACCGTTACTACAATATGATCCCCTTTGCTGAATTTCAGTCACAGGGGCTTGAATCGCTTTCATAGAGGTCACGCTATATACTAACAAGGGGATGTAATGACCAACGTAGCCAAGCCACTACCAGTTCTGTTTCAGGCTTGAAAAAAATATTAAAAAATCACACATTCAAACAATCTTTGTTGACATTCGCTAGCATATTGATTTATCTTTCCGACGAGACATAATTTTTCACAACTGCTTCACTCTAGAAGTCAGAGCACCCCTGCAAACTTGAAACTTTGCTCCAAAATAGGTCACCAACGTTTTGCTATGGACACAGTCAACGGTAAAACTCCAAGAGTAAAGAGCACAATTGCGGACAATATCCGCATAAATCCTGACTGTCGTAAATACCTATGAACGCCTTCGACTCAACTATCACCAGAACAGTTCACATAGTGCAGACGAAAAGCAGTAACTCATGTTTTACAGTCCGGTATAAATCCTTTCAAATGTTGGAAGCCATTGTTAAAAATACACAGCAGCAAATGAAAATGATCTGTCATCTGATTGGTTAATATTTCTCACGACACGCCCACATTCTGATAACGCTTGAAATATATGCTTTAAAAAAAATTCAGTGAGAATTACTTTTAGAAGTAATTTTATATGATTATAATATACCTAAAAATCATTTACAATATTTCTTATATGTTACGAATAAGTAAAAACACTTACCCTGCCGTGAGAAATATTAACCAATCGATCAGATGACAGATTTCATTTGCTGCTGTGTATTTTAACAATGTCTTCCAACATTTGAAAGGATTTATACCGGACTGTAAAACGTGAGTTACTGCTTTTCGTCTGCACTATGTGAACTGTTCTGGTGATAGTTGAGTCGAAGGCGTTCATAGGTATTTACGACAGTCAGGATTTATGCGGATATTGTCCGCAATTGTGCTCTTTACTCTTGGAGTTTTACCGTTGACTGTGTCCNGGTGACCTATTTTGGAGCAAAGTTTCAAGTTTGCAGGGGTGCTCTGACTTCTAGAGTGAAGCAGTTGTGAAAAATTATGTCTCGTCGGAAAGATAAATCAATATGCTAGCGAATGTCAACAAAGATTGTTTGAATGTGTGATTTTTTAATATTTTTTTCAAGCCTGAAACAGAACTGGTAGTGGCTTGGCTACGTTGGTCGTTACATCCCTTGTTAGTATATAGGCCGCATGACCTCTATGAAAGCGATTCAAGCCCCTGTGATTTCAGTGTTCAGATCCGCCCCTTTGATTTGTTTATATGCAAAAAATCAAACTCATTTTGACACATATTTTTAAACAATCGCACACAAGAAGTAAATTGTATATATTGTTGTCTATAATGTGTTAGAATACATATAAAATAATAAATCGTATTAAAATTACAAAATATTGCAAAATATGTAAACAAAAGTTATCTCCCCTCTAAAGGCTCTATCGTGGGCTGGATGTTTCAATCAACTAAACATTGAATTGACATACCTTTCCTTCTTGTTTTCGACTTATTTGGGATATCATATCCATGGCCTACATCCATGTTATTTCTCTGCCGCTGTCATCTTTGATTTAATGAAAAATTACAGTAAAATTAGGGCAACTGAAATGAAACGAGGGTTGTATCTGGATTCCACGAACCGAGAGCTCGAGTGGTAATGAATATTCATATTTAAAGTACACGCAACAATTTGGGAACGGAAGCGTAATTTCTCCGTAGTTGGTAAATAAAAATTGTTCTCGAATTAATAACTTGATTTTTTTCTTCACATCAGCAAATTCAGTGTTTGCAATAATGTTATTTAATTTTTTAAGACAAAAGTTACAATGACGTTTTTGTGTTTGTCTTACCCCAGTTATCTGTATCTGTATGAGTACGTACAAGGGGCGTTTTTATTGCAAAGAAACCAGTTTGAGTTTGGTTTTCCGGTTTAGAAACTGGTTCGAAACTGGTTTGAAACTAGTACATTGGTTTGTCTTTTGTAATAAATAGATGGTTTTATACATATAAATAAAAATGGCTGACTTGTATGTGATCAATATTTTAATGCAATATATATATGAACGAGTATACAGTTTTTTTGGGGTTTTTTTTTCAAAATAGCATTACAATCAGTTACATTTTTTAGACTTTTTAAAGTTTCATGTTTTCGTCAGACAAATTTGCAAGACAGCAATCTTTTAACCCTTCATGTAGACTTTGCAGTCAAAAAGGGCTCATTAAATCAATCAAACATAAATTACTATCACTGGTACAGCATGGATTGTCATTAAATTGCTCTAAGCAATCAAATTGTTCGAGACAAATGCTGCACTTCAAAATCAAAACTTCAGCGGTCGCCATTTTAAACAGATGTCAAACCGTCGAAACCACACCCGGAGGTGGTTTGATGAGTTTTGGAAACTAGTTTCAGTTTAACGCCGATAAATAAAAAAACTGGTTCGGGTTTAAAACTGGTTCAAAACCAGTTTGGACAATAAATACAAAGTTTGAAAAACCGAGTTAAAACCTAAACTGGTTTCTCTGAAATAAAAACGCCCATAGTATCCCTGCTGGGCTTTAATACAACAGCTAAATACCAAAGTAATCAACGACATCGGTGGTGTCATGGGTAGCATGCTCACCTCGAGTGCGGTAGATCGTGGGTTATAGTCCCAGCCGGGTCAAACCAATGTCTATAAGATTGGTGTTGTCTCCCTTGCTAACTTGAGCACGCAGCGTTAAGGACAAAGAGCAACTTTAGACTGGTTGGGCTCAGAATCAGCCAGGAGAGGAACAACATGTCCATCCTCGGAATCACTGTTGTTTCAGTGAGCAATAAAATCCAATAAAGCATGTTAGTCTAGTACTAAGCGTTATCATTATCATCCCATCAAATATAACTTGATCTCGCGCCAGACTGAACTAGCCCATTAGCTAAGAAAAAAATCTCCATTTGCCGTTAAACAACAAACTCACTCACTCACTCACTCACTCACTCACTCACTCACTCAAATTTTACTTCGTTGTAGGGTCCTTTCTTATTATTCCATTAGCAACACCAAATGATGAGGTCACAATAGAAAAAAAAAAGGTTTCAAGATACCAAAAAGGTATTCAGAGTCCGTATATCGAAGAAGAACAGGCAACTGACAAAGAACGATCTAGAAAACATCATAACACATCAAACTAGAGATCGAGTAACACGATTGACGAACCCCACTAAAAACCGGGGATGAACTCAGATCCTCCCGAAGGGTAAGCAGTTCCTGCTCCACTAATGGCACCTATCGTGTCACAAGTTAATCTAGTTACAAACCCGGTGATAAGTCATGAATGAGAAAAGGTCCGAGAAGTGTTTAAGACAAGTGGAACATATCCGTGATCATTTGTGACACAGATATTCCATAACGGTCAACCAAGTCATGGTGGCGAGCGCAAAACTTTCAAAGTGATGATTTCAACTTAACCAAGAGGAACCCTTAGTTTAGTAAGGTCCTCGTTAGCAGCAACCCTCTATCGCGAAAATCCTGATAGGAACCACAAGCTCTGGAATATCGTATCAACTGAGAGATATATATGCCCTATATGCAGGTGCCGCTGGAATGCTGCTACATATAAATGGACTGTTCACAATGGGAAAATTGAAATCATCTCTTTTGTCATAAAGTTTCGTTCTTAACCGTCCCTCATTGTCAATTCCGAGGTGTAGGTCAAGGTATGAAGTAAACCTATCTGTATATGTGGTAGCCTTTATTTCAAGATTAATGGGATATATCGATGCGTATGACTATATTGAAGAATCGTGAAAACTTTAAAGTCTCATAGCTCTTACAAAAAACAGCAGAATCAAACTGGGGGGCTAAATGATCAACTACACACCATGACCAATTATCACGTCAAATATGAAAGCTATCGGACAAACAATATCATAGGAGTTGCATTCATTAAGTGAAGAGGAAAGACTTTGTCATAAACACTTCCCGGTCCTTTCCTCAGTAATGGCTCATCCCCGGGTTTGTAACTATATTACACGACGGGTGTCACTAGTGGAGTAGGAACTGCTAACTCTTCCGGAGCACATGAGTTCATCCTCGTGTTATTCGATCTTTAGTTTTACGTGTATGTTTTGTAGATCGTTGTTTGTCCTTTTGCCCTTTCCTTTTGGCCAATGTGTTGTCTGTTCTTCTTCGATATACGGATTCTGATACCCCTTTGGTATCTCCAAGCTCTTCTTGTGAACACGACACCACTGATGTCGATAGTCTTGTTGCTTTCATATTTGATAATTGGTCATGATGTGTAGTTGATCATATTATCCCGCCATTTTGATTCGACGATTTTTGTAGGAGTTATGGAACTTTAAATAACATTTTCATGCATTTGAACTATAGTTATACTTTGTGAACACAACTCTTCTGAGACTGTGGCTATCATATATCATAGGATGATTCGTCATGATGTGTAGTCGACCATAATATTATCCTTTGGACACAGTAGAATTTAGATGAAATATTCGGGTAATTACGGTATAGCTTTGGGGCTGGATAATCGTTTCTTACAGTGTTATATTGTTAATAAACTAATACAGTAGACGCACAATCAAGGACTGCTCAATTTACAAAATATGGGGGAGGGGGCATGCTGTCGTTACAACATTGTTTTGTTTTCAATCCATATTCTGTACGATTTATATTATGGAAACATTTACATTGGAATTCTTTGACATTATTAGTAATAAGAGCTTGAAGATCCCTGAACGATAATCAGAATACGTAACTCAAAGGACAGACAACAGGGACGGATCCAGTATTTCAAGTTAGGGAGCGCACTTAGAATAATCGCGCCGAGCGGAGCGAGACTCGAACATTTTTGGGGTATTTCGTTATTTTTTCCAATATCAGGGAGGGGGCGCGTCCCTAACCCTAACCCTAACCCTAACCCCCCCCCCCCTGAATCCACCCCTGGACAATACAATGGCCAATGGCTAAAAGGAATAAGGACAAAAGGACATACAAAGATCTACAAAGCATAAAACTAAAGACCGAGTAACACGAACCCCACTAAAACCAGGGGTGAATTCAGGTGCTCCGGAAGGGTAAGCAGTTCCTGCTCCATTAGTGGCACCAATCGCGTTACTCTATTTACAAACCACGTGATAAGTTATGAATGAGGAAAGGATCTAAAAGTGTTTACGGCAAGTGGAACATATCCGTAATCATTTGTGACACATATGATCCGTAACAGGTAACCAAAGTAATGGTGGCGACCGTAAAACTTTCGAAGTGAATGTGTGTCCAATCAATATTTCTCCCGTACCGTTCTCCAATATTGTCTGACATTTTGGATTATATATTGTTTAAAGATTCCCTGGATTCTTTTCATTTTAAATTTATCACTTAACATTTTAACATTTTTGTTTACTTTCTTGTTGTACACTGTTGCACAGAAAAAAAAGTTATATTCAAAACGAGCCTTGGCGAGTCTATTATTACTTGAAGGAAGGAAACAACTAGAGTAATACGACGGATGCCACTAGTGGAGCAGGATCTGCTCACCCTTCCGGAGTAGATGTGTTCTCCCCCGGTTTTTAGTGGATTTCGTGTTACTCGATCTTTAGTTGTATGTGTATGTTTTGTAGATCACTGTTTGTCCTTTTGTTCTTTTTCATTTGGTCATTGTTTTATCTGTCCTTCGATTTACGGACTTTAATTACCCCTTTGGTATCTTCAAACTCCTCTCTATACAACACTTTGTATCAAGATATCATTTTCACGACAATCATTGGAAATATAACTTGCTACTATTTTAATAGACATACAGTGACTGTGACATGTAGATAGTCTCTCATGTTCATTTACATCCATATCCTTTCTTACTACAAGCTGTTCCTTTACTTTTATTTGTGTCTAAGTGTAATGTTAGATAGTCTCTCATGTTCATTTACATCCATATCCTTTCTTACTACAAGCTGTTCCTTTACTTTAATTTGTGTCTAAGTGTAATGTTGAATAGTCTCCCTTGTTCATTTACATTCATATCCTTTCTTACTACAATCTGTTCCTTTACTTTAATTTGTATCTTAGTGTAATGTTGGAAAGTCTCCCTTGTTCATTTACATTCATATCCTTTCTTACTACAAGCTGTTCCTTTACTTTTATTTGTATCTAAGTGTAATGTTGGATAGTCTCCCTTGTTCATTTACATTCATATCCTTTCTCACTACAAGCTGTTCCTTTACTTTAATTTGTATATAAGTGTAATGTTAGATAGTCTTCCCTGTTCATTTACATTCATATCGTTTCTTACTACAAGCTGTTCCCTTAGTTTAATTTGTATCTCAGTGTAACTTTGGAGTCTGTCCTGTTGATTTACATCCATATCATTTCTTACTATGCGACATCCCCAGGTGACAGTGACATAATGACACATGATATACATACCCTCAAACCGGTAACATATCCAGTCATAGTTGTTAGAGCTCTGCGACACAAGATATAATATATTCACATTGCATTTGTTGTCATGGATATTGTAATAGATAGCCGTATATTTTTCCTGCCTTTTCCAGTGCAACAAGCATTCAATTATGGTGTCAATACGAATTGTGGTTTTAAGAGGCGTCACATATTCATATTCTTTGCTTACAGAATTGTCAGAACATGCTCAAATAATATCTAAAACAAATAACAGATATATCTTATTTTGTTAAAGCACACCATTGTAAATGGCTATGATCTGACAAAAAAGAATCACAAGTCACCTTGTTTTATTGAGATAAGATAATATATTTTCTAATGTTTTCTAAATTAACTATTCATGATTACAGTCGAAGCTGCCTTAAAGGACACCTTTAAATAACAAACCACTGTCTATAAAGAGCAGTCTCATTTGTCCCATTACTGAATAGTGCATATAATTTTAACCTGTATATAAAGGACAACTGCTCATGAAGGCCACATTTTCTAGTTTCCTTGAATGTCCTTTGTATACAGGTTTGATTGTAGTTGCTATGTTTGGGCTTTCTTGATTGTCAAGAATATGCAGTTTGTTGCATTTGAATTAAAACCGATCATGCATGTGCTGGCACTTTATACCATGCATATCAATAATATTTTAAAATTCTTTGTTTAGTAAATAATTTATACTCTGAGTCACCCCCAAAGTGCACAAAAGAAAACTTCAATTTCCCAGTAATTGCTTTTTTCTTGTTAATAAATGAAATACATCCTGCTTAAATTCCTTGTTCCAAGACATTTCGCAAAACATGGTTAGGCTTTCTTTAACAACCTACGCGTTATATGACTTTTATATCTGAATATGGAGCTTTGGCATTTGGCCAGTCGCCAGCCATTGTGTTTGTCGGAAATGGTGACAGCAGACCTCATTGAATTCACTAAAACGCGCGTACAACTGACGGGTTAGTCTGTTCTTTGACGTTCTAACTTCGTTGCAACATGGCGACAACAAAAATTCACAAGTCACCTGTTATTGGGATACGACAAGAAATTGCTATTTTAATTTCTAAATTAACTATTTATGATTAGTCTGTGTCTTTGTAGCGCTTTATTGATCGTCAAGTATCGTTCCTATTTTGTATCCAACAAGCTTGATCATAACCATGAATATACTATAACATTAATACTTCAGCAAAATATTGACACATCTTTTAATGGCAGAAATCTAAAATTCCCCCGGCTTTGTAACTAGATTAAGACTACGGATGACATTAGTGGAGCACGGACTACTTACCATTTCGGAGCACCCGAGTTCACCGCCAGTTTTCAGTGGGGTTCGTGTTACTCGATCTTTAGTTTTATTTGTATGTTTTGTGGATCGTTGTTTGTCCTTTTGCACTTTTTCTTTTGGCCATTATGCTGTCTGTTTTTCATTGATATACGGATTATGATTACCCTTTTGGTATCTTCAATTTCATCGTAAGGATCAGTCTGTTCCTATAATCTCGTATGCCTATACCACGCCTATTTCTACCAAATTTTAGGTCGGTCCGGATGGCTCAATGAGTTAGGTAGTTGGATTACCTAGCAACTCATGCAAGCCCATCATTAATACGGCATGGATTCGCGCCCGGCTTTGGAAATTACAAAAAGGATGCACTCCATTCGCAGGCACAAGTGATAAAGCTTACCAGTTGCGTTCCCATGGTCCGTGGTTCTCTCCGGGTACTCCGGCTTCTTCCACTACTAAAGCAATGATATAGCTGAAATATTACTGAAAGTGGCATTAAATACCAAAAATCAATTAATCAATCAACCAAATTTTTAAATACAAGAATGTGTTGTATAATCTAAATATTGACGATTTCAAGTCTAATCCTCCTGATTGCACCAGTTTTAGTTCCCTAAAAACAGGGGTGGACCCAGGTGCTCCGGACGTGCTACACGTGACATCCGTCGTGGTACTGCTAAATGACACGAATATCATCTGATATAGCATACTAGTAAATAAAACGTGAAACTTCTTCGAAACAAATGCGAGTCAAGACGAATCGTACATCGTTTTTATTTTGAAATCGCATTGGACATCACCACCCGGAAACATAAACGTGAAGACATGTAATTTGACAACATGAACAACACGAGCATCACTAAGATAATTAAAAACAGGGGCAACATCAGCTGCTCTGTACGGGAAAGCAGTTCCTGTTCCACATGTTGCACCCGTCGTGTTACTCCTGCTACACATTCGAAAAGGATTGTGAATATGACGAACGGAACATATCCGTGATCACTTGTTACACAGATAATCCATTTAACATTACTGTGTAGATCAACAATATCCTAACAATATGATTGCAAACATAGTTTGCAGTTTTACGAATACAC
This sequence comes from Gigantidas platifrons, assembly GCA_002080005.1. Lineage (NCBI taxonomy): Eukaryota > Metazoa > Mollusca > Bivalvia > Mytilida > Modiolidae > Gigantidas > Gigantidas platifrons. The sequence continues at coordinate 640,883 of MJUT01008774.1, read as the reverse complement.
CGTAGCAAAATTAAATTGATAGATTGAAATGCAAACTTTAAATGATTATGCTTTCCAGTCTGTTGATTGCAAGATTGTCCGATTAAGATTATTACAGACACAATGCGCATCGGCCGTAGCACAGAGCAGATAACATTCCGATACTCTCCACTCATCGGCTGTAGCAAACGGCTGATCACACTCCGTTTCTCTCCACTCTTCGGCGGTAGCAAACGGCAGATCACACTCCGTATCTCTCCACACGTCGGCGGTAGCAAACGGCAGATCACACTCCGTTTCTCTCCACACGTCGACGGTAGCAAACGGCAGATCCCACTCCAATACTCTCCACTCGTCGATGGTAGCAAACGGCAGATCCCACTCCGATATTCCCCACTCGTCGACGGTAACAAACAGCAGACCACACTCCGATACTTCCTACTCATCGGCGATAGTAAGCGGCGGATCGCACGTCGATACTCTCCACTCTTCGAGGGTACAAACAGCAGATCACACTCCGATACTCTCCACTTTTCGAGGGTAACAAACAACAGACACTCTCCGATATCCCATACTCATTGGCGTTAGCAAACGCCAGATCTCATTCTGATACTCTCCAATCATCGGCGGTAACAAACGAGCGATCACACTCCGATACTCTCCAATCATCGACGGTAGCAAACACCAAATCACACTCCGATACTCTTCACTCTACGGCGGTAGCAAAGGGCAGATCCCACTCATATACTCTCCAATCCACTCTTCGACGGTAGCAAACACCAGATCACACTCCGATACTCTCCACTCTTCGACGGTAGCAAAGGGCAGATCATACTCATGTACTCTCCACTCTTCGACGGCAGCAAACACCAGATCATACTCCAATACTTCTACTCTTCGACAGTAACAAACACAAGATCATACTCCGATACTCTCCACTCTTCGACGGTAGCAAACGGAAGATCCCACTCCGATACTCTCCACACTTCGACGGTAGCAAACACCAGATCACACCCCGATACTCTTCACTATACGGCGATATCCCACGGCAGACCACGCTCCTGTACTCCCTACTCATCGGCGGTAGCAGACCGCAGAGCACACTCCGATCCTCTCCACTCATCGGTGGTAGCACATGGCAGATCACACTCCGATACTGTCCACTCATCATCCGTGGTGCATTTGAAAGAAAACTCGTCCTACTCATAAAAACTAATCTAGAATATGATTGGCTCCGTTGCATTTGGATGGCGTGAATAGTATACAGTTACATTACATCTTGCTGGACCAGAATATTATTTTACACTACTAATATTCGTACGAGACACAGTTCATATAGGGAATTCTTAGGAAAACGAAATCAACCTAGTCCGATCCTTTAATGTCACGTTTGCTATATACATGATGTATTTTCTCTAAATAACCATAAGGTTGGCTTAGCGGAAAAGCAAAAATATCAATTTTATAGTCTTTGGTTTGACCCAACAGGAACTCGAACCCATTATCTTTCCACTCGATACGAGTATCCCATCCATTACAACACCTATGGAGGTCTAAAATATGCAAAAAATAAAGTTGAATGTAATAATATTGTATTAATCAAGTAGAAACAGAAAGGTTAACAAATAGTCACAATTTATCTTCTTGATTTAAAAGGAAATAAAATTACATGTGAAGAAAATGATATACATTTAGGTGTAACCATTGATTCTCAGCTAACGTTTTGATAAACATATGTCAGAAATTTGTGAAGAAAAGCATCCCCACTATTAAATATCCTTAAATGAATAGGTAAATATTGAAACAGATTAGATCGACTCACCATTTATTCCCCCTTTATCCCTTCAAACTTTGATACTGTCCGGTTACATGGCACTTTTGCAGCGAACACATTACTAAATAACAAATAGAACAAATCCAGGAAAGATGAAGACTGAAAATACTTATGCAAATTTACTTAAAAAATCTAAATTGCCGTCTTTAAAAATTCGATTAAGAACTATTGCAGTTCAAACATTCAAAATTATCCATAAACAAAGTCCAAGCTATT
>MJUT01008774.1:614546-629486 GCA_002080005.1 Gigantidas platifrons | reverse complement strand
TGGCAGTGTAGTACTTTTTTCTACGATTTGATGGTTAGATTTATATACTGTTGTGACAGTGTAGTACTTTTTCTCTGATTTGATGGTTAGATTTAGGAACTATTCTGATAGTGTAGTACTTTTTCTACGATTTGATGGTTAGATTTAGGTACTGTCGTGACAGTGTAGTACTTTTTCTCTGATTTGATGGCTAGATTTAGGAACTGTTTTGACAGTGTAGTACTTTTTCTACGATTTGATGGGTAGACTTAAGAACTGTTCTGACAGTGTGGTACTTTTTCTACGATTTGATGGTTAGATTTAGGAACTGTTCTCACAGTGTGATAATGTCTACGATTTGATGGTTAGATTTAGGAACTGGTGTGGCAGTGTAATACTTTTTCTACAATTTGATGGTTCGATTTAGGAACTATTCTGATAGTGTAGTACTTTGTCTACGATTTGATGTTTATATTTAGGAACTGTTCAGACAGTGTAGTACTTTTTTCTATGATTTGAAGGTTAGATATAGGAACTGTTGCGACAGCGTAGTACTTTTTCTACGATTTGATGGTTATATTTAGGAACTGTTCTGACAGTGTGGTACATTTTCTACGATTTGATGGTTAGATTTAGGAACTGTTCTGACAGTGTGGATCTTTTTCTACGATTTGATGGATAGATTTAGGAACTGTTGTGGCAGTGTAGTACCTTTTCTCTGATTTGATGGTTAGATTTAGGAACTGTTGTGACGGTGTAGTACCTTTTCTCTGAATTGATGGTTAGATTTAGAAACTGTTCTGACAGTGTAGTACCTTTTCTCTGATTGGATGGTTAGATTTTAGGAACTGTTGTAACAGTGTAGTGCTTTTTTCTACGATTTGATGGTTAGATTTGGAAACTGTTGTGGCAGTGTAGTACCTTTTCCCTGATTTGATGGTTAGATTTAGGAACTGTTTTGACAGTGTAGTACTTTTTCTACGATTTGATGGGTAGACTTAAGAACTGTTCTGACAGTGTGGTACTTTTTTTCCTACGATTTGATGGTTAGATTTAGGAACTGTTCTCACAGTGTGATAATGTCTACGATTTGATGGTTAGATTTAGGAACTGTTCTGACAGTGTGGTTCTTTTTCTACGATTTGATGGATAGATTTAGGAACTGTTCTGACAGTGAAATTCTCTTCTTCTACGAATTAATGGTTAGATTTAGGAACTGTTCTGAGATTGTAGTACATTTTCTATGATTTGATAGATTTAGGATATGTTCTGACAGTGAAATTCTCTTCTTCTACGAATTAATGGTTATATTTAGGAACTGTTCTGAGTGTAGTACTTTTTTCTACGATTTGATGGTTAAATTTAGGAACTGTTCTGAGAGTGTAGTACATTTTCTATGATTTGATGGTTAGATTTAGGATCTGTTCTGACAGTAGTTCTTTTTCTAGGGTTTGATAGTTAGACTTAGGAACTGTTCTGACAGTGTAGTACTTGTTCTATGATTTGATGGTTAGATTTAGGAACTCTGCTCACAGTTTGGTACTGTGTTCACGATTTGATATTTACATTTAGAAAATGTTCTGACAGTATATTACTTTTTCTTTGATTTGATGGTTAGATTTGGGAATTGTTCAGACAGTGTAGCACTTTTTCTATGATTTGATGGGTAGACTTAAGAACTGTTTTGACAGTGTGGTACTTTTTCTACGATTTGATGGTTAGATTTAGGAACTGTTCTGACAGTATTGTACTTTTTCTACGATTTGAGGGTTGGATGTATTAACTGTTCTGACAGTGGAGTACTTTTACTACGATTAGATGGTTAGATTTAGGAACTGTTCTGACAGTATTGTACTTTTTCTACGATTTGAGGGTTGGATGTATTAACTGTTCTGACAGTGGAGTACTTTTACTACGATTAGATGGTTAGATTTAGGAACTGTCTTGACAGTGTGGTAGTTTTTCTACGATTTGATGGTTTGAATTAGGAACTGCTCTGACAGTGTAGTACTTTTTCTACGATTTGATGGTTAGATTTAGGAACTATTCTGACAGTGTAGTACTTTTTCCACGATTTGATGGTTAGATTTGGGAACTGTTCTTACAGTGTGGTACCTTTCGTTTTTTCATACAACATAATTCAATAGATGTATACTATATGTTTTTAATGTATCATTCAAACCATATATTATGGGTTTAGCTTAAAACTGTTGTGACGTAACAACCACAAAGACTTATATCAAATAACATTGGCTGAGTGTTTGTATGGTAGTTGGATTTACAGATCGGTAGTTTTCTCCGGGTACTGCAGTTTTCTCCACCAATAAAGCTGAACGATACGATATAGCTGAAATATTGTTGACAGTGGCGTTAAGCAAATAACCATAGCTATAGCCATTCGAGTTTCACCGATATTTTCTTATAACAGGTACCCGACATTTTAATTGGTCCCGTGAAGAGACATGGAAAAAGCAATGCCGGATTTCATGAAATATATAAGATAACAAAAAATACAAAAAAAAAGAAATAAAAGAACGGAGTTACCATCATCTTATCTAGAGATTCCGTTCATATCCGATGCGAAACTTCTTATCTGATGGCATCGTACTAATCTGCTAGAATCGGTTTTTAAGGTTGATAAATATTAAATGTTGATTTTCAATATCAAATTGTCTTTTTCATCAGCAGATCAAACTCGCGATACATTTATATTACATATTGGTGGACAAGAATATTATCTTACAATACTAATATTCCTACGAGGCAGACTTCATCTTGTGAATTCTTAAGAAAAACGAAAACAACGTAGCCCTTTAATTTCACGTTCCGCTATATACATGATGTCCGTTCTCTAAATAACTCTAAGTTTGGCTTAGCGGAGAAGCAACAAGTATCAATTTTATAGTCCTTGGTTTGACACGACAGGGATTCAAACCTATGATCTACACATTCGAGGCGACACACCAACCATACCACCAGCGATGGAGGTCAAAGAAAAGCAAATAATAAAACTTGAATGTAATAATATTTTCTTAAGTAGAAACAGAAATGTTAATTGTGAAAAACAATAGCATGTATTTAATGGCTTAATTCGGTACATTTACATTTCAAAGTTACATTGTACAATGATTTAATGCAACTGATACACCCGCACACACTAATGTTTCAAACTGTGTACAAATTAATAAAAAATAGAGACATTTCACCCAAGGATATAAACTTCCACCTCGCAAACGGTAAGCATGTTCCCAGAGCCTATTTGTCCAATTATTTGTAATCGTACATAGCGCCCTCGGCTCCCTTTCGTGCAAAAGACATATATCGTTTGCCCAGTATCCCCAGGTCCCGCGAAGAAACCACACATTGTAGGAAATGCAAAGCCAATCTGACTAACTGTGACTTCAAGATTGTACAGTCTTTCTCCTGTAAATATGTTACAATATATATGTTTATTCAAACGAACATGGTATAATGACACTTAGACGTATAAGGCGCAGACATATGTATATACATATTTTCGTTTTTATGTAGTTTTACGTTCATCGTCCACCGAAAAATATCTTATCTATATATATATATATATATACACGGCGAATATTTTATAAGAAGCAAGAACTTCTTACCATTCGTGAGAACTTGGATTCACCAACGTTTTTTCATCGTTGTGCTGTGTTTTTGTGTTTTGTTCGTGGTGTGTCTTGTGTATCCAATATTGCCTTTGTCTCTGGCTTGTCCATTCTTTATTTACCTTCGGTTTTCTTTAAGTTTTATTAAGCAAAATTAATACTTTTTTAAAGGTTGTTCTCTAATCTTTAGGTATCTATTGCTTCCATTTGAACTGGTTACTCTTCATTCGTATGTTCTTATGTCAATAAATAACATCTTATCAACCTCAGCTAGCTGTAAATAACAAATGGCAATAATATGTCGCCATTTTAAAGCAACACACGCCACGATTTGCCTGTTATATATTCCGCGAAAACACGTGACTCAATTTGAACGTGACGTTGCATTGTGATGACGATACGATCCTCTTTTGTTGATTCATATCTAGCGAAAATTTAAAAGATAGATCTACCTCCAGTTGGTTGTAGGAGGGCCCATGGTGTATTTACGTTAGTTGTGTTTGCTTGGGTATAGTGGTATCCAACAAGTATTGTTGTGTTGTGTTTTTTCTTTTGTTTTTCTTTATCTACACAGTGTTGCCCGTTGCTCTTGATTGTCGGTTCTTGATTGTCACCTTCGGATTTAATAAAGTTAAATGTAAGTATTTTGTTAATTTTCATTGAAATTTACAGGTCGTACAAGATGTAATCATTATTAAAACTAAGGTTCTTATCCCTCAGTCATAGGAGACTTTACTCGGTTTGAGCTCTCCTTGTGTTTTGTTTGTTATCTTATATATGGGCTCTCTTTGTGTTTTGTTTGTTATCCTATATATGGGCTCTCTTTGTGTTTTGTTTGTTATCTTATAGATGGGATCTCTTTGTGTTTTGTTTGTTATATTATAGATGGGATCTCTTTGTGTTTTGTTTGTTATCTTATAGACGGGATCTCTTTGTGTTTTATTCGCTCCCAAAACCCTTACGTTATACGGCTATCCTGTCTTTTGACTTTCAGCATACCTGATGCATGTTATTATGAAAACGCATCGACTGTACTAAATTAGATATTTATTTTTTTACCTTTGATAGGTATTTTCGTGTTTACATAATCAAGATCTAACCTAATGTATCTTGTCTGTTATAAATAACTACTAGATCAATGTCGTAGGTATTTTCCAAATCTATTGATAGCCATGGTTTAACTTCAGGTTGAGTAGTAGCACACTTGTATGCCCCATAAATGTTGAAAACTTTCCCATCAACAGCAAAGCTACCACCATAATCTATTGGATGATTCCATAATGAGCTCATTGTAACATCCCTAAAATGAAAATTAATCTTGACTTCAAATATGATAAGCAATTGAAAGATACCTTTAAGCAAGAAGGTTTAAGCAGTGATCGTCACCAATACCCGCGAAGACTTCTCATCTCAACTTATAGAACATGAAAAGATATATATGTATGACGTTGGAAATCCAGGTCCTAGGTCCTGATGGGCACACAAATGTGGCGGATATAATCCTGTTGATAGACCCACATCTCTCCCATCTTGTTTCTTTATTTCTAAGCGAGTGATTGCTTTGTGTAATAAGTTACTAACAGTTCGGAATTAAGTCATATTTAAAAAAACACATTCAGAAGTATAGAAATGAACAATAATAGCTCTGTATTTGATACAAATGTTCTGTTTAAAAGATATTGTGCGATAGATTGTCGTTTAATTCATGGCTTTCCGCTAGGCATACCGATTTCAGGAGAAAGGTCAAAGACTAGCTGGATAGGAATCAGGATAATGTTTCCGTGTGTGACGACATCAACATGTTTCTACCCGGAAGCTGTTGTCTTTTTGGAGCAGCTATGATAATTCAACTAATTGTTAGGCAAGAATATAGCGAAAAAAGGCAAAACTGATACCATAATACACAAAATACACCACTGCTCAAAGTGGCAGAGGACGACTAGTTTCAATGGCCATAACCTTTGGTGATTCATGCAAAGTCACAATCTATGAAATGTTGATGATATCCACTGGCACTAGACCATAAAGCTTAATTGTATTTTAATAGTGCTAGCGAACTGTCAAAACAGTGCACATGTAGATATATCGCTCCAATTGGACCACGTTTAGCGATGAAGCAGCAAATAACAATTTTAGAGTCTTTGGTTTAACCATACCGAGGACTCGAACCTACGATCTACAACACTCAAAGTGGGCACGCTCACCATTACATCACTGATGCGGTTTCATTGCTTTCAGCTGAAATGTTCGTTTTGATGATATAGGTGAGAATTGTGTACCATCATTATTTTAACATTATTGTCATCTTGCGATTATGAAAAAATAATTAAAAGCTGTGGCAAGTATATATTTAAACATAACATACATACCCTCAAACAGATAGCATATCCATCCATTGTTCTGCGAGCTTTGCGACACAAGATATAATATATTTACATTGCAGAGGTTGCCATAGATATTGTAGCAGACAGATGCACATTTTTCTCGCCTGATACAGTAAAACAAACATTCAATTATGCTGTCAACGCGAAGTGTCGGTTCATGGGGCGTCACATACCCATATGTCTGTCTAGAAGCAAAAAGCAATGCGATGGATTGAACATGATCAAATAATATCAAAAACGAATAATAGATATATCTTATTTTATGAAAGCACAGCATCGTAGAATTCTATGATCTAACAATGAAATCACAAGCCACTTTGTTTTATTGAGATAAGATAAGAAATCGTTTGTTTTTCTAAATTAATTATTTATGGTTAGTCTGTGTTATCTTAGCGCAATATCGATTGTCAAGTATCGTCCTTTTTTGCATTGACATTCAACTGGTTTGATAGTGTTTTTACAATAAGACAAGTTTGAAGATACCATAGTGGGTAATCAGAACCCGTAAATCAGAGAGGAACATAAATTCCAAAGGCCAATAGAAAAAGGTCATAGAGACAAACAACGATCAACACAACACTGCACAGGAAATTAAAGATCGAACAACACGAATCACACTAAAAACAGGGGTGAACTCATGTGCTCTGAAAGCGTTAGCAGTTCCTGCTGTACACGTGACACCCGTCGCTGTACTTTCAAGACGAATTGAATATCGTTTTTTCTCGATTATCGTATCGGACATCACGACACTGAAATACAAATGTGAAGTCATGTAAGTAGAGTTTGAAGATACCAAAGGGGTAATCAGAAACCGTATATCGAATAAGAACAGACAATACAATGAAAAAAATAAAAAGTACAAAAGGACAAACAACGATCGACAAAACATACATATAAAACTAAAGATCGAGTAACACGAACCCCACTAAAAACCGGGGGTGAACTCAGGTGCTCCGGAAAAGTAAGGAGTTACTGTTCCACTAGTGGTAATTTGACAACATGAACAACCCGAACCCTACTAAGATAAGTAAAAATCATGAGAGAACCCATGTGCCACATGTGACACTCGTCATGAATGAGGAAAGGACATGATTTTAATTACGAGGACCGGAGCATATCCCTGTTCATTACTATGCACATCAACAATATCCTAACAATCTGATTGCAAACATGTTTTAAAGCTACATGTATGCGAATACACATTTGTAAATGTGATTTATTGAAGTGTAAACTTTAAATGATTTTACTTTCCAGTCTGTCAAATATAAGATGTCTCATGAAGATTATTGTAGCAACTATGTGCACCCAGTTATATGTGGTAGTTGTCCTTTTACTCACACGATGGAAAAAAGTTGTATGATGGCATCATTTCACCAATGAAGACGAATGTTTAACCATATATTATATTCTTTATCGGTTATATCTAGGAACTGTTGTGACAGTGTAGTACCTTTTCTGTGATTTGATGGTTAGATTTAGGAACTGCTCTGAGAGTGTAGTACTTTTTCTACGATTTGATGGTTAGATTTAGGAACTGTTCTGACAAAGTGGTACTTTTTCTACGATTTGATGGCTAGATATAGGAACTGTTCTGACAGTGTAGTACTTTTTCTACGATTTGATGGTTAGATTTAGGAACTGCTCTGACAGTATATTTCCTGCTCTACATGTGACACCCGTCGTGGTACTGCTAAATGACACGAATACCATCTGATATAGCATAAATAAAACAAGAAATCTCTACAAAACAAATACGAGTCAAGATGAATCGAAAATCATTTTACTCGATTATCGTATCGGACATCACGACACTGAAATACAAATGTGAAGTCATGTTAGAAGAGTTTGAAGATACCAAAGGGGTAATCAGAAACCGTATATCGGAGACGAACAGACAACACAATGAAAAAAATAAAAAGTGCAAACGCACAAACAACGATCGACAAAATATACATATAAAACTAAAGATAGAGTAACACGAACCCCACGAAAAACCGGGGATGAACTCAGGTGCTCCGGAAGGGTAAGGAGTTACTGCTCCACTAGTGGTAATTTGAAAACATGAACAACCCGAACCCTACTAAGATGTGAGAGAACCCATGTCCCACGGAGTCTCCACATGTGACACTCGTCATGAATGAGGAAAGGACATGTTTTTAATTACGATGAACGGAGCATATCCCTGTTCATTACTATGCACATCAACAATATCCTAACAATCTGATTGCAAACATGTTTTAAAGCTATACGAATACACATTTGTAAATGTGATTTATTGAAGTGTAAACTTTAAATGATTTTACTTTCCAGTCTGTCAAATATAAGATGTCTCATGAAGATTATTGTAGCAACTATGAGCACTCAGTTATATGTGGTAGTTGTCCTTTTACTCACACGATGAAAAAAAGTGCATGATGGCATCATTTCACCAATGAAGACGGAATGTTTAACCATATATAATATTCTTTATCGGTTAGATTTAGGAACTGTTGTGACAGTGTAGTACCTTTTCTGTGATTTGCTGGTTAGATTTAGGAACTGTTCTGAGAATGTGGAACTTTTTCTAAGATTTGATGGTTAGATTTAGGAACTGTTCTGACAGTGTACTACTTTTTCTATGATTTGATGGTTAGATTGAGGAACTGTTCTGACAGTGTAGTACTTTTTCTACCATGTGATAGTTAGATTTAGGAACTGTTGTGACAGTGTGGTTTTGTGTCTACGGTTTGATGGTTAGATTTAGGAACTGTTTGACAGTTTAGTACTTTTTCAATGATTAATTGGTTAGATTAAGGAACTGTTCTAACATTGTAATCCCTTTTCTAGGATTAGATGATTAGATTTAGGAACTGTTCTGACAGTATAGTACTTTTTCTACGATTTGATGGTTAGATTTAGGTACTGTTGTGACAGTGTACTACCTTTTCTCTGATTAGATGGTTAGATGAGGAACTGTTCTGACAGTGTGGTTTGGTGTCTACGATTTGATGGCTAGATTTAAGAAATGTTTTGACAGTGTAGTACTTTTTCTACCATTTGATGGTTAGATTTAGGATCTCTTCTTGCAGTGTAGTACTTTTTCTACGATTTGATCGTTAGATGTAGGAACTGTTCTGACAGAGTAGTACATTTTCTATGATCTGATGGTTAGATTTAGGAACTGTTCTGACAGTGTAGTACATTTTCTACGATTTGATGGTCAGACTTAGGAACTGTTCTGACAGTGTAGTACGTTTTCTACGATTTAATGGTTAAATTTAGGAACTGTTCTGACAGCTTAGTACTTTTTCTACGCACTGATGGTTAGATTTAGGAACTGTTCTGACAGTGTAGCATTTTTTCTATGATTTGATGGGTAGACCTAGGAACTGTTCTGACAGTGTGGTACTTTTTCTGCGATTTGATGGTTAGATTTAAGAACTGTTCTGACAGTATAGTACTTTTTCTACGATTTGAGGGTTGGATTTTTTAACTGTTTTGACAGTGTAGTACTTTTTCTAGGATTTCATGATTAAATTTAGAAACTGTTCTGACAGTGTAGTACGTTTTCTACGAACTGATGGTGGGATTTAGGAACTGTTCTGACAGTGTAGTACTTTTTCTAAGATTCGATGGTTAGATTTAGGAACTGTTCTGGCAGTGTAGTACTTTTTCTATGATTTGATGGTTAGATTTAGGAACAGTTCTGACAGTATAGTACTTTTTCTAAGATTCGATGGTTAGATTTAGGAACTGTTCTGGCAGTGTAGTACCTTTTCTACGATTTGATGGGTGGATTTGGGAACTGTTGTGAGTGTGGTACTTTTCGTTTTTTCATACAACATAATTCAATAGATGTATACCATATGTTTTTAATGTATCATTCAAACCATATATTATGGGTTTAGGTTAAAACTTATGAGACGGAACATCCGCAAAGAGTGAGATCAAATAGCATTGGGTGAGTATTTGTATGGGAGTTAGATTTAGAGATTGGTAGTTTTCTCCGGGTACTCTGGTTTTCTCCCCCAATAAAGCTGACCGATATGATATAGCTGAAATATTTTTGACAGTGTCGTTAAGCAAATAACCATAGCTATAGATCTTTGAGGTTCGCAGATATTTTCTTATAACAGATACCCGACATTTTAATTGGCCCCGGGAAGAAACGTGGAAAAATCAATGCCGAATTTCATGAAATATATAAGATATAACAAAAACGTCATCAACGAAAAAAAAAAAGAAAAAGAAATAAGAGAACGGAGATACACTCATCTTATCTATAGATTCCGTTCAGATTCAATGCGAAACGTCTTATCTGATGGCATCTTACTTATCTGTTAGAATCGTTTTTTTAGGTTTATCAATATTAAATGTTGATTTTCAATATCAAATTGTCTCTTTCATCAGCAGATCACACTTTCGATACATTTATGTAACATATTGCTGAACCATAATATTATCTTACACTACTAATAGTCGTACGAGTCAGACATGATATTGGGAATTCTTAAGAAAAACGAAAACAACATAGCCCTTTAATTTCACGTTCCGCTATATACATGATATCCGTTCTCTAAACAACTCTAAGCTTGGCTTAGCGGAGAAGTAACAAGTATCAATTTTATAGTCTTTGGTTTGACACGACAGGGATTGAACCCATGATCGACTCATTCGAGGCGAGCACTCCAACCATACCAACACCGATGTGGATCTATGAAAAGCCAACAATAAAACTTGAATGTAATAATATTTTCTTAGGTATAAACAGAAAGGTTAATTGTGAACAAAAATAGCATGTGTTTAATGGCTTATTTCTGTACATTTACATTTCAAAGTTACATTGTACAATGCTTTAATGAAACTGATACACACGCGCATACACATGTTTCAAACTGTGTACAAATTAATAAAAAAAAAATAGAGACATTTCACCCAAGGATATAAACTTCCACCTCGCAAACGGTAAGCATGTTCCCAGAGCCAATCTGTCCAATTATTTGTAATCGGCTCCCTTTCGTGCAAAAGATATATATCGTTTGCCCAGTATCGCCAGGTCCACCGAAGAAACCACACATGGTCGGAAATGTAAAGCCAATCTGACCCAACTGTGACTTCAACATCATGCAGCCTTTCGCCTCTAAATATGTTAAAATATATATGTTTATTCAAACGTGCATGCTATCATGAAATTTAGAAGTATAAGGAGCAGACATATGTATATAGTTATTTTTCCTTTTTACGTAGCTTTTTTTCTTTCATCTGCCACCTACACAATATCCTATCTATATATATAAGAGTAACACGGCGAGTGCTTTATAAGAATTACCATTCGGGAGAACTTGGATTCACCAACGCTTTTTCATCGTTGTGGTATGTTTTTGTGTTTTGTTTGTCTTTGTGGTGGGTCTTGGGTATCCAATATTGTCTTTTTCTCTGAGTTGTCCATTCTTCATTTGCCTTCGGTTTTCTTTAAACATTATTAAACAAAATTAATACTTTTTTAAAGCTTGTACTCTAATCCTTATGTATCTACTGTTTCAATTTGAACTGGTTCCTCTTCATTCGTTTGTTCTAATGTCAATAAATAACACCTTAATAACGTCAGCTAGCGGTAAATAACAAAAGCCAATAATATGTCGCCATTTCAAAGCAATACACGCCACGATTTCCCTGTTATATACTCCGCGAAAACACGTGACTCAATTTGAACGTGACGTTTCATTGTGATGACGATACGGTCCTCTTTTGTTGATTCATATCTAGCGAAGATTGAAAAGATAGACTTGCTTCTAGTTGTTTGTATTGAGGGCTCTTGGTTTATTTATGTTAGTTATGTTTGTTTGTGTATAGTGGTATCTAACACGTATTATTGTGTTGTGTTTTATTTTCTCTTTTTCCTTTGTCTTATGTACCCAGTGTTGCCCGTTGGTCTTGATTGTCGGTTCTTGATTGCCACCTTCGGATTTATAAAGATAAATGTCAGTATTTTATTAATTTTCATTGAAATTTACAGTTCGAACAAGTTGTAATCATTATTAAAACTAAGGTTCTTCTCCCTCAGTCGTAGGTGACTTTACCTGGTTTGGCCTCTCTTTGTGTTTTATTTGTTATCTTATATATGGGATCTCTTTGAGGTTTATTCGCTCCAAAGACGCTTAAAGGATATGTCTTTCCAGTCTTTTGACTTTCATCATACCTGATGCATGTTATTCCAAAAATGCATCGACTGCACTAAATTAGATATTTATTTTTTTAACCTGTGCTAGGTATTTTCGTGTTTACATAATCAAGATCTAACCTAATGTATCTTGTCTGTTATAAATAACTACTCGATGAATGTCGTAGGTATTTCCCTAATCTATTGATAACCATGGTTTAACTTCAGGTTCAGTAGTAGCACACTTGATTGCCTCTGGACGGTTTAAAACTTGCCCATCAACAGCATAGCTACCAGCATGATATATTGGATGATTCCATAAATAACTCATTGTAACATCCTTAGACATGGCTACATTTATCTGATTCTGATTCCCTAAAATGAAAATTAATCTTGACTTCAAATATGATAAGCAATTGAAAGATACCTTTAAGGAAGAACGTTTAAGCAGTGATCGTCACCAATTCCGTCAATACCCGCGAAGCGAACTAAGACCACTCATCTCAACTTATAGAACATGAAAAGACATACATGTATGATGTTGGAAATCCAGGTCCTAGGTCCTGACGGGCACACAACCGTGGCGGATATAATCCGGTTGATAGACCCACATCCCTCCCATCTTGTTTCTTTTTTTTCTAAGCGAGTGATTGTTTTGTCTAATAAGTTTCTAGCAGTTCGGAATTAAGTCATATTTAAAAAAAATACATTAAGGAAATATAGAAATGAACAATAATAGCTATGTATTTAATACAAATTGTTTGTTTAAAAGATAGTGTGCGATAGATTGTCAATTAATTCATGTCGTTCGGCTAGGCCTACATATTTCAGGAGAAAGGGAAATGACTAGTTGTCTAGGAATCAGGATAATGTTTCCGAGTGTGACGACATCAACATGTTTCTACACGGAAACTGTTGTCTTAGTGATGCATCTATGTTAATTCAACTAATTGATGGGCAAGGATATAGCGAAAAAAAGGCAAAACTGATACCATAATACACAAAATACACAAAATACACGACTGCTCAAAGTGGCGGAGGTCAACTAGTTCTAATGGCCATAACCTTTGGTGATTCATACAAAGAAGAGATACGGATCAAACTCCAAATAACATTTTATCTATACACAAAGAAAAAGGTTAAGCAACCCCTGATATATTAAAGCATAATAAGTTACAATAAGTTTAGATTCTAATATATATATTGATTATAGCAAGAACAATGTTCCATTAAAAAGATGTTTTCACACAGGTGTGACCATTATGTCTAATATCGACTAGTCATGTACGTCAACCATGCCTCTCACGCATTACTCAAAATTCAGTATGTTCACGCTTCGAATTTTGGTATTTATGTCCGGTGTGCATACAGCAAGGATGTCCTTCAAATCTATTGGACGTCAGATAGGCTACTGTAGTCAGCCGACTGGTGAGAAAACACACAAAAACCAACAATGTGAAAACTTGCGAAGATCCGGCAGATCACGGGTAACATCTGATCGTGACGACATGGTATTGCAGCGTTTGGTTAGAAGGATGTCATTCGCAAACAGTCCCGTAATCGAGCAACACTGGCTACCCAATAGACTTCTTCTGTCAACAAGAATAGTTAGAAACCGTCTGAAATAAACGGGACTTTAGTCAAGAAGAGTCATTAAGGGAATACTCCAGTCAGTTGAAAAGTTGTTTTAATTCAATTCATTATAACTTTTTATTCGTAAATAACTTATTATTTAAAAAAATACCTTTATTAACATTATTTCCTGTCGTAGTGTAAGCGGCCATGTCACCTCTTCATGTGACGTCACGAAGACAGATCATGTTAGTTGAATACATAACATGTATCTGACTCTTCCCAACATCGTGCCGGGGCCCGGGTGGCTCAATGAGTTAGGTCGCTGGATCTAACAACTCATACAAGCCTATCACCAATACGGCGTGGGTTCGCGCCCGGCTTTGTAAATTACAAAAAAGGGTGCACTCGACTCGCAGCCGCAAGTGATAAAGTTTACCAGTTGCTTGCCCATGGTCGGTGGTTCTCTCCGGGTACTCCGGCTTCCTTCACCACTAAAACTGGTCGCCATGATATAGCTGAAATATTGTTGAAAGTGGCGTTAAACACCAAAAATCAATCAATCAATCAACCAACATCGTGCCCGTTTGGTTATGTTTTATTATCAGATCAACTGCTATACAATATATATAATTGCATATCGTTCTAATTTTGTTCTTAATATTCCCATCCCATGTTATATTTTCAAAAAATAAAGCAGTTTATTTGTATCGGTGTGGGATCTACGTATAATTTCATGCTTTACGTGATTGGCCGTAGGTTAAATAAATGTCAGTTTTAACTCGTTTTATGCTTACACATGTTTTTTTCCCTTTTTTGTCCCCAATGCTCTCGTACTTTCCCATGTTTTTCGAGGTCACTGATCGATGTTCATGTGTTGAAAGGTAGTCATATCCTGATCGGTAATGTACACACAAACAAATCAGTTCTCATACTCTCCCTTTTCGTTAGTGCAATACAATGATCAACATGAAGTCATAATGATTTTGCAAATATCAAAAGATATACGACGTTATTTTACGATTTACATAATTTTTTATAATAAATTTGCAACTGATCAATGCTGATATAATTGACGATACAGACACCGTGACGTCACGGCTCTTTCGGAAGAGCTTTAATTCCAGGCATAATCCGAAAATGGATTATGTCCCTTGTCTCCTCACATTGCAGAGTTCTGAAAAATGGCGATCCCCATTGTTTGGTGCAACAGGCAACTTCAATCACCAAATTATACCTT
>MJUT01008774.1:601517-613896 GCA_002080005.1 Gigantidas platifrons | reverse complement strand
GGGTTTCATCCGGTACTGAACATTGAACAACAGATGTCGTCAAATGATTCATAAGTGACGTTTTGAAAGTGACATGACAATCTTATCGTGCTTTTTGAACTGTGAAGATCAATACTTAAAATGGACATGTTTCACTGCAAAAACTGGCCTTGTGATATTGTGATTAACTATTCATTAATTTAATATTTTTCTTTATTTTTTTGTGGTTTCTTACAGCCAATGTAATGTCCTAACAGCCACCATTGCGTTCTTAATATTATCTGGTCAGTAATCTCGTGATACCTGTCGTATCATTTGTCATTTCAAAGAAACATGGGGCTGCTTAACTTTTTTCTTTGTGTATATTTTCCATACCATATGCGTATTTGAACCGTACGCGTACGGTCCGGACCGTATGCGGTTTTTTCAAAATACCTATGCGTTCGGACAGTAGGCTTAGGGTCTGTCTAGTTTTAAGAGATTATCGAGGCTTCAAAAATATTTTGCAGATAAACGTTATTCGAATCTAAAATATATTAAAAAAAGGTAAGTTTCGCAATTGTACAATTCAGAAATAAGTCTAATTCAATCTATTACAAACTTACATATCCTCAATTTAGCATGTTCGTAATAAGTGAATTCTGCTCACTCGCAGTTAACAAAATAGTTTGAAATTGAATAAAGTTATTAAAGTAATCGCCAGTAAACAGAATGTGGGAAGAAACATTTGAAGCATATTTAGGAACTTTATTACAAAAACAATCAAACCAACTGTTTACTCGTGAGAAGACCGAGAAAATTACTAATGTTTTAATGAATGGAAAAACTGATTCAGCTAGATTCCGGCAATGTATGAAGGAAAAGAAATTTACATTGATAAACTGCCCTTAGTTGGGCATGGAAAATGAACTCACAGACAGAAACCTTGACGGATTCACATACATATGAACAGACAGGATCACACACGCTCAAAGTGGGAACGCTCACAATTACATCACTGATACGGTTTCATTGCTTTGAGTTGAAATGTTCGTTTTGATGATATAGGGGAGAATTGTGTACCATCATTATTTCAACATTATTTTTATCTTGCGATTATGAATAAATAATTAAAAACTGTGGCAAATATATATTGACACACAATATACATACCCTCAAACAGATAGCATATCCATCCACTGTTCTGCGAGCTTTGCGATACAAGATATGATATATTTACATTACAGCGGTTGTCATAGATATTGTAGCAGACAGATGTACATTTTTCTCGCCTGTAACACTGCGACACACATTTAATTATGCTGTCAGCATGAACATCCTGTTCAAGAAGCGTCACATACCCATATCTCTGTTTATAAGCAAATAGAATTGAGGTGGACTGAATATTATCAAATATTATAAAAAACAAATAATAGATATATCCTATTTTGTGAAAGCACACCATCGTAGAATTCTATAATCTGACAATGAACTCACAAGTCACTTTGTTTTATTGAAATAAGATAGGAAATCGCAATTTAAAAAAAAAAAAAATTAATTATTGATGGTTAGTCTGTGTTATTTTAGCGTGTCAAGTATCGTCCTTTTTTGTATTGACATTCAACTGGTTTGAAAGTGATTTTACAATAAGACAAGTGTGAAGATACCATAGTGGGTAATCATAATCCGTAAATCAGAGAGGGACAGACAACACAATGGCCAAAAGAAAAAGGACAAAAGGACAAACAACGATCTACAAAACTTTACACTGAAAACTAAAGATCGCAGCACGAACCCCACTAAACCCCCAAAGGTGCTCCGGAGGGGCTAGCAGGTCATACCCCATATGTGACACTCACCGTTTTACTGTTAAACGTAGTGTAGGACATCAGTATACGTAAACAAGCACAAATAACATAGATAAAACATGAACCTCCTACAAAACAAATGAGAGTCAAGACGAAGCGAACATAATTTTTTTACGTATCGGACATCATGACACTGAAATACAAATGTGAAGACATGTAAGAAGAGTTTGAAGTTACCAAAGGGGCCATCAGAAACCGTATATCGAAGAAGAACAGACAACACATAGGCCAAAAGAAAAAGTACAAAAGGACAAACAACGGTCGACAAAACATACATATAAAACTAAAGATCGGGTAACACGAACCCCACTTATAACCGGGGTGACCTCAAGGGCTCTGGGAGAGTAAGCAGTTACTGCTCCACTAGTGGTAATTTGACAACATGAACAACCCGAACCGTACTAAGATAAGTAAAAATCATGAGAGAATCTACGTGCCACGGAGGGGAAAGCCATTCCTGCTCCATATGTGGCACTCGTCATGAATGGTGAAAGGACATGCTTTTAATTACGATGAACGGAGCATATTCCTGTTCATTACTGTGGAGATTAACAATATCCTAACAATCTGATTGCAAACATATTTTAAAGCTATACGAATACACCTTTGTAAATGTGATTTATCGAAGTGTAAACTTTAAATGATTTTACTTTCCAGTCTGTCAATTGTAAGATGTCTGATGAAGATTATTCCAGAAACGATGTGCACCCAGTTATATGTGTACTCACACAATGAAAAAAAGTTGAATGACGGCATCCTTTCACCAATGAAGAGGGAATTCTTAGGTATATATACTATTGTTTATAGGTCATGTATATATGTGTTATGAGTATCGACTCTCTCTCTGTTTCTACGATTTGATGGTCAGATTTAGGAACTGTTCTGATAGTGTAGTACTTGTTCTATGATTTGATGGTTAGATTTAGGAACTGTTCTGACAGTGTAGTACTTTTTTCTACGATTTGATTGTTAGATTTAAGAACTGTTCTGATAGTGTAGTACGTGTTCTATGATTTGATGGTTAGATTTAGGAGCTCTTTTCACAGTGTGGTACTGTGTCTACGATTTGATTGTTAGACTTAGGAACTGTTGTGACAGTGTAGTACTTTTTTCTACGATTTGATTGTTAGATTTAGGAACTGTTCTGACAGTGTAGTACTTGTTCTATGATTTGATGGTTAGCTTTAGGAACTGTTCTAACAGTATAGTACCTTTTCTACGATTTGATTGTTAAAATTATGTACTGTTCTGATAGTGGAGTACTTGTTCTATGATTTGAAGGCTAGATTCATGAGCTCTTTTCACAGTGTGGTACTGTGTCTACGATTTGATTGTTAGAAATAGGAACTGTTGTGACAGTGTAGTACTTTTTCTATGATTTGATGGTTAGCTTTAGGAACTGTTCTAACAGTATAGTACTTTTCCTATGATTTAATGGTTAGTTTTAGGAACTGTTCTGACAGTGTAGTACTTGTTCTATGATTTGATGGTTAGATTTAGGAGCTTTTTTCACAGTGTGGTACTGTGTCTACGATTTGATTGTTAGACTTGGGAACTGTTGTGACAGTGTAGTACTTTTTCTATGATTTGATGGTTAGCTTTAGGAACTGTTCTAACAGTATAGTACTTTTTCTATGATTTGATGGTTAGTTTTAGGAACTGTTGTGACAGTGTAGTACTTTTTCTATGATTTGATGGTTAGAGGTAGGAACAGTTCTGACAGTATAGTACTTTTTCTACGATTTGATGGTTAGATTTAGGAACTGTTCTGAGAGTGTAGTCCTTTTTCTATGATTTGATGGCTAGAGGTAGGAACTGTTCTGACAGTATAGTACTTTTTCTACGATTTGATTGTTAGATTTAGGAACTGTTCTGACAGTGTAGTACTTTTTCTATGATTTAATGGTTAGAGGTAGGAACAGTTCTGACAGTATAGTACTTTTTCTACGATTTGATGGTTAAATTTAGGAACTGTTCTGACAGTATTGTACTTTTTCTACGATTTGATGGTTAGATTTAGGAACTGTTCTGACAGTGTAGTACTTTTTGGTTTTTTATGCAATGTAGTTCAATGCATATAGGTACTATATGTTATTACTCTATCAATCAACCCATATATTATGGGTTAATTTAAATCTTATGACATGCAAAGACTAAGATAAAATAGCATTGGCTGAGTGTTTGTATGATAGTTGGTCCCCCCCCAAATCAAGCTAACCGACATTATATAGCTGAAACATTGTTGACAATGGCGCTAAGTGTAATAACCATAGCTATTGTCTTTTGAGTATCGCATATATGATCTCATAACAGGTTCCCTTCATCTCAATTGCTTCCTGGAAGAGACGTGGAAAAAGCCATGCATAATTTCATGCAATATATAAGATATTACAAAACATAGAAAGAAAATGAAATGAGAGAACGGAAATACCATCATCTTATCTATAGATGGCGTTCATATCCGATACGAAAGTTCTTATCTGATGGCATCTTACTTATCTGGTAGAATCGGTTTTTTTTTTTTTATAAATATTAAATGTTGATTTTCAATAACAAATTATCTTTTTCATCGGCAGATCACTCTCCCGATACACTTATATTACATATTGCTGGACGAGAATATTATTTTACACTACTAATATTCGTACGAGGCAGACTTCATATTGGGAATTCTTAAGAAAAACCAAACCAACATAGCCCTTTAATTTCACGTTCCGCTGTGTAGATGATGTCATTTATCTAAATAACTATAAGCTTGGCTTAGCGGAGAAGTAACAAGTATCAATTTTATAGTCTTTTGTTTGACGCGACAGTAATTCGAACCCATGATCTACTCATTCGAGGCAATCACACCAACCATACCAACACCGATGGGGGTCTAGGAAAAGCAAACAATAAGACTTGAATGTAATAATATTTTATTAAGTAGAAACAGAAAGGTTAATTGTGAAAAAAGTTAACATGTGTTTAATGGCTTATTTCTGTACATTTACATTTCAAAGTTACATTGTACAATGCGTAATGAAACTAACACACCCAGCACACAAAAATGTTTCAGACTGTGCACAGATTAACAAAAATTAGAGACATTTCACCCAAGGATATAAACTTCCACCTCGCAAAGGGTAAGCATGTTCTCAGAGCCGATCTGTCCAATTATTTGTAATCGTACATAGCGCCCGCGACTCCCTTCCGTGCAAAAGACATATATCGTTTGCCCAGTATCTCCAGGTCCACCAAAGAAACCACACATTGTCGGAAATGTAAAGTTCTTCTGACTAACTGTCACTTCAACATCATGCAGCCTTTCTCCTGTAAATATGTTACAATGTTATACAATTACTGTCTTTAGATGAGCTAAATATGTGGATTTATTGACCTTTGGAAAAAATGATATTCACTGAGCCCGAAAGGGAGAAATTAATATAAATTTGTTTTCAAAAGTCAATTAATCCACATATTTACAGAAGCAAAAGACAGTAATTGTTTTATTCTATATTTTTAGGAAATAGTGGTATTCTGTAATAAAAGGTTACATGTCCACTGTCCTGACGTAGTTCTACATCATTGTTTACATTACCATGTTATTATCTGATTATATATATATGAGTAACACGTTAGTTATGTTTGTTTGCGTGTAGTGGTATCCAACACGCATTGTTGTGTTATGGTTTTGTTATTTTGTCTTTATCTTATGTACCCAGTGTTGTGGTTTTCTTATTTTGTCTTTATCTTGTGTACCCAGTGTTGTGGTTTTCTTATTTTGTCTTTATCTTGTGTACCCAGTGTTGCCGGTTTTTCCCGGTTTTCATAAAGATAAATGTCAGTATTTTGCTTGTTTACATTGAAATTTACAGTTCGTACAAGGTGTAATTATTAAATTTTTATTGAAACTAAGGTTCTTCTCTTTCAGGTATAGGTGACCTTAGCCCAGTTGGGTATTATGCTTAGGCTCGTTGCTTTTATTTGTTCATAAAAAAATAAAATAAAATGTCTTTCCAGTCTTTTGACTTTCAGTATACCTGATGAAGGTTATTCCAAAAACACACAGTGTGCACTAAATTAGATATCTACGTTTTTAACCTACGTTATGTATTTTCGTGTTTTTATGATCAAGATCTAACCTAATTCATCTTGTCTGTTATACATAACTACTCGGTCAATGTCGTAGGTATTTCCCAAATCTATTGATAGCCATGGTTTATCTTCAGGTTGAGTAGTGGCACACTTATCTGCGCCTGCACGGTTTAAAACCTGCCCATCAACAGCAAAGCTACCAGCATAATATATTGGAGAATACCATAA
The DNA here is from genome assembly GCA_002080005.1 of Gigantidas platifrons. Taxonomy (NCBI): domain Eukaryota; kingdom Metazoa; phylum Mollusca; class Bivalvia; order Mytilida; family Modiolidae; genus Gigantidas; species Gigantidas platifrons. Next base: position 607,765 of record MJUT01008774.1, on the reverse strand, counting down.
TGAACTCATTGTAACATTCTTAGACATGGCTACATTTATCTGATTCTGAGGCCCTAAAATAAACATTAATTTTGGCTTCATATATGATAAGCAATTGAATAATACCTTGAAGCAAAAATGTTTAAGCAGTGACGGCCACCAATTCCATCAATATCAGCTAAACGCACGAACACCTCTCATCTGAACTCACCGAACATAAAAAAAATATGACGCTTGAAATCTTGGTCCTGGTTTTGGAATTTTGAAATTTTTTCCAAAATGTATTTATATAAACACATATAGTTACTTGTATATAACATATGTTCTAAATATATGGTCTTATCCTTTTAGCATGACTTTTATTTGTACCTATAACCAGTTTGTTTTATGGAGAAGTACGTTTTATTTCCAAGGCTCATGTACAGATCCTGGATCGTTTAAGTTAACAGATATTTCATATCGTTTGCGTTTTTCGTTTGTTTCATTTGCGTGTATCGTTCGTTTGTTTTTCGTTTTCCGTTTGTTTGCGTTTCGTTCTGACATTGGTTCGTTCGTTTCGTGTATCGTTCGCTTTGTTCGTCAGTTTAATTAGACAAACGCACGAAACGTATACCAGACTGGACTATTTTATTAATTGTTTTAAGGGAAAACATATTTAATAAATGCATTTTTCTATAATTTACTCTACGGACAAATAAACAAGAAACCATCTACATGTGTAACATCTACATGTATGTAAACAAACGCCTTTGGCAGTCTTTGGCATTTTCACCTGGGAAATACATGCTGTGCAGGTGTGAAATATCAAATCTTAATTGCATTCTAATTAACAGTTATATGACTTTTTGAAGCCACACACCTCTCGGACGGCATTGAGCGGGACAATAACTGATACACCTATGTCTGGTTGTCAATACAGAATCCGAAAAATTATAGAAATATAAATTCTGTATAATTATATAAAGATAAAGTCATATTTGGAAGTCAAATATATGAGATTTAAAATTTAATCATAAATATAATTATTAAACACATTGATAATATAAACTATTTAATATAAATTGTATTATCCTATTACCTTAGCGACTAATTTATCATTTATATATATCAATTGCGTATAAAATAGTATAAAATATAAGATTAAATAATCGCATCAATTTCCACAAAAGTGATTCAAATAATAACACGATACTATATTGTACTTCTATAGAACATACTTCGTTCGTTTCATTTCATTCTTTCGTTCGTGTATCGTGCATTCGTTTCGTGTATCGTGCGTTCGCTTCGTGTATCGTGCGTTTTTCGCATCGTTCGTGTGAAGCGTTCGTATGTTTTTCGTTAGTCTCGTTTGCGTTTTTCGTTCGTTTGCGTTTGGTGCGTATTGTAAACTTATACGATCCAGGATCTGTAGGTGTCTTATGTTCATATACAATCTGTTCACGCCACGATATAACTGAAATAATGTCGACGTTGGCGTTCAACATCAATCAATCATTCCTGCATTGGGACCGGCACACAAATGTGGGGGTATGAGCCGGTTGACAGGATACCATCCCTCCCATATTGTTGCTTTGTTCTAAGCGGGTAATTGTTTTGTCCAATAAGTTACTAACTGTTCGGAATTAAGTCATATTTAAAAAAAAATCATACTCGTAAGTACAGAAGAAAGCAATAATAACTACGTATTTGATACACATTTTCTGTTTTAGAAATAGTGTGTTCACCTCAAGTGCGCTATATATTGTTGATTAAGTCATGTCACACCAAAGACTATATATATATAAACATAGAATTTGTTGTTTCTCCGTCTGGAATACAAAATTAAGGAGAAAGAACAAAGACTAGTTGTCCAGGAACCACGATAATGTTTCCGAGTGTCACGACTTTTCTACCCATTTTAGTGAACCCCCCCTATAATAATTCAACTAAGTCTTTAGCAATAACACAGCGGAAAAGACAAAATGTATACCATAATACACAAATACACGACTGCTCAAAGTGGCGGGAATCAACTAGTTTTATGTGTCATAACCTTTGGTGATTCAAGCAAAGATGAAATACTAATTTTACGCCAAACGAACATTTCGATCTATATCATGGTGACAACAAGTTACACTCGATGATATGATGATGATGATATCCGCTTTGTACTAAAACAATATGCTTAATTGAATGTTGATAGTGCTAGCAAACTGACAAAACGGTCCACGGGTAGATATGTCGCTACAGTCGGACCGGAAGCAGCAAATAACGATCTTATAGGCTTTGATTTTAACCTACCGAGGGCTCGAATCTACGATCTACAACACTCAAAATGAGCATGCTCACCATTACACCACTGATGCAGTTTCATTGCTTTGAGTTGAAAGCTTTGTTTCGTTGATATAGGGAGGAATTGTTGACCATCATAATTTTAACATTCTCTTTGTCATGCGATGATAACAAAAAAAATAAAAGCTGTGGCAATTATATATTGACACATAATATACATACCCTCAAACAGATAGCATATCCATCCATTGTTCTGAGAACTTTGCGACACAATATATAATAAATTTATATTGCAGCGCTTGTCATGGATATTGTAACAGACAGCCGTACACTTTTCCTGTATCATGCAGTACGACACGCATTTAGTTACGCTGCGAACACGAATTGTGGGTTCATGAGGCGTCACATACCCATATGTCTGTCTCGAAGCAAATATAGATGAGATGGACTGTTCAACACTATGAAATAACATGAAAAACGAACAATAGATATATCTTATTTTGCTAAAGCACACCATCGTAGAATTCTATGAACTGACAAAAAATTCAAATTACCTTGTTTTATAGAGATAAGATAAAGAATCGCTTATGTTTTTAAATTAATTATTTATGAATGGTTGCTAGTCTAGGGCTTCCTTGATTGTCAAGTATCGGCAGATTGTTATATGGTATGCATAGCAACAATATCTTAAGACTCTTTGTTTAATAAATGATCTATACTCTGAGTCGCCACAAAAGTGCACTCAAGAGATCGGTAATTGTACATGCCTTTTGCTTATACGTGAATTATTTCATGCATAAAACACTTGTTCCAAGACAGTCATCAAAATATGGCTCGACCTATTAAGCAAGCGTCGCCTTATTAACCAAACGTCGCCTTATTAACCAAGCATCGCCTTATATAGGTCATACGTAAATAAATACAAATAATATTCATAAAACATTAATTTCCAACAAAACAAACGGGAGTACAGAAGAACCAACCACTGTGTTTCGGTGGAAATCGTAGCGTACATCATAACAAAGCGCTAAAAAACTAGAAGAAATGTAAATTGAAAACACACAGAAGGTGAATCCCTCTAATATATGTAAAAACCGAGCATCATCTCATGTGCTCCGGAAGTGGAGAGCGTTCTAGCTCCACTAGCGGCACCCGTCGTGTTACTCTTGCTACAAACCCGGATGTGATTACGACACATGGAAATTATCAGTTGTCATTGTGGCATAGACATTCCAATCCTTTGTCAAGGAGCTTCCTTTGTTAGCAGCAACCCACCATGAATAAGATCTTAATAGGGATTACAAGCTCTGTCATATCTTCATAGAGGGTAGCTGCTTACAAGGAAGCTATTAAACCAAGCAAGGTGTCCTAGTGTGTAAGTTGAAGTCATCATGATATGGTTAACCGTAACGGAATATCTACGCTACAATGACAACTGATACTTTCCATATATGGCAAGAAAAGTTTGAAGATACCAAAGGGGTAAGTAAAATCCGTAAACGAAGGACATAAACTACAATACAATGGACAACAACGATTTACAAAACATTACAAAGGAAACTAAAGATCGAGCAACACGAATCGCACTAAAAACCGAGGTTGGACTTAGGGGCTCCGGAAGCATTAGCAATTTCAGCTCGACACGTGACATTCGTCGTGTTACTGCTAAGTGACATGAACATCATCTGATATAACATAAATAAAACAAGAAAACTCTACAAAACATACACGACTCAAGACGAACCGAGCATCGTTTTCACGCGGAAATTGCATTGGACATCACCACCCGGAAATAAAAACGTGAAGACATGTAATTTGACAACATGAACAACACGAACACCACTAAGACAAGTACAAAATTGGTCAATTCAGGTGCTCCGGAAGGGAAAGCAGTCCCTGCTCCACATGTCTCGTGTAACTCCAGTTGAAAATCAGTGATAAGTCATGAAAGAGGAAATGACCGGATTGTGATCACGACAAACGGAACATATCATGGTTACTTGTGATACAGATACTCCATTTAACATTACTGTGTAGAACATATCTATGGTTACTGATGATACAGATACTCCATTTAACATTACTGTGTAGAACATATCTGTGGTTACTTGTGATACAGATACCCCATATAACATTACTGTGTAGATCATATCCATGGTTACTGATGATACAGATACTCCATTTAGCATTACTGTGTAGAACATATCCGTGGTTACATGTGATACAGATACTCCATTTAACATTATTGTGTAGATCTTATCCATGATTACTTGTGATACAGATACCCCATATAACATTACTGTGTAGATCATATCCATGGTTACTGATGATACAGATACTCCATATAACATTACTGTGTAGATCATATCCATTTTAACTGATGATACAGATACTCCATTTAACATTACTGTGTAGATCATATCCATGGTTACTTGTGATACAGATACCCCATTTAACATTACTGTGTAGATCATATCCATTTTAACTGGTGATACAGATACTCCATTTAACATTACTGTGTAGATCATATCCATGGTTACTTGTGATACAGATACTCCATTTAACATTACTGTGTAGATCATATCCATGGTTACTGATGATACAGATACTCCATTTAACATTACTGTGTAGAACATATCCTGGTTACTTGTGATACAGATACTCAATTTAACATTACTGTGTAGAACATATCCGTGGTTACTGGCGATACAGATACTTCATTTAACATTACTGTGTAGATAATATCCATGGTTACTTGTTACACAGATACTCCATTTAACATTACTGTGTAGAACAACAATATCCTAACAATCTGATTGCAAACATATTTTAAAGTTTTAAGAATACACCTTAGCAAAGTTGATTTATTGAAGTGTACCTGATGGAGATTATTCAAAAAACGATACGCACCAATTTATATGTCGTGGTTGGCATTTTACTCACATGAGAAAAACTTGCACGACCGAATCAATTCACCAATGAAGAGGGATGTATGGCTCAGGCACAAATAGTATTGCTGATGCTCGCCATGCTTTATTGAAGTGCCATAGAGTGTAGTACCTTTTCTACGATTTGATGATTTGATTTAGGAACTGTTCTGACAGTGTAGTTCTTTTTCAATGATTTGATGGTTGGAATTAGGAACTGTTCTGACAGTATAGTGCTTTTTGTACGATTTGATGGTCTGAACCAGGAACTGTTATGACAGTGTAATACTTTATCTACGATTTGTTGGTTAGAATTAGGAACTGTTCTGACAGGGTAGTACTTTATCTACGATTAGATGGCTAGATTTAGGAATTGTTCTGTCAGTGTAGTTCTTTTTCTATGATTTGATGGTTAGAATTAGGAACTGTTCTGACAGTGTAGTACTTTTTCTACGATTTGATGGTTTGAACTAGGAACTGTTATGACAGTGTAGTACTTTTTTTTACGATATGATGGTAAATTTTAGGATCTGCTCTGAGAGTGTAGTACTTTTTTACGATTTGATGGTTAGATTTAGGAACTGTTTAGACAGTGTAGTGCTTTTCCTACGATTTGATGGTTAGCTTTAGAAACTGTTCTAACAGAATAGTACTTTTTTCCACGATTTGATGGTTAGATTTAGGAACTGTCCTGGCGGTGTGGTACTTTTTCTACGATTTGATGGTTAGATGCAGGAACTGTTCTGATAGTGTAGTACTTTTTCTACGATTTGATGGGTAGATTTATGAACTGTTCTGACAGTGTAATACTTTTTCTATGGTTTGATGGTTAGAATTAGGAACTGTTCTGACAGTGTGGTACTTTTTCTACGATTTGATTGTTATAATTACGGACTGTTCTGGTAGTAGTGTAGTACTATTTCTACGATTTGATGGTTATATTTAGGAACTGTTCTGAAAGTGTGGTACTTTTTCTACGATTTGATGGTTATATTTAGGAACTGTTCTGAAAGTGTGGTACTTTTTCTACGATTTGATGGTTATATTTAGGAACTGTTCTGAAAGTGTGGT
>MJUT01008774.1:554264-567199 GCA_002080005.1 Gigantidas platifrons | reverse complement strand
GCAGATCCAGTGATTTTAAAATGGAAGATTGCTATTTGTTAGAGACCATTTATGGAATTTTTTTTTTTAATTTTTGAAATAATTAAAGGGGCAGAGAGGTTCAAACTATCTGAACCCCCTCTGGATCCGCCACTGATACATTTCACTACTTTTCGAGGTATTATGTTTCAAATTGTAGATCACAAGGTGAGGTATATTTTAAAGGGTTTAACAAACAATTAGCTTTCAAATTATGAACTGCTCAGGAGCAATAATCTTAAAAATTACATCAGCAAGTGACAAAATCCTCCCTTTCCATTCTGTATCTCTACCATTCTCACTCCAAGTATGTGAAATTAAACTATTGACCAAACTTTGTGGATCATCATTCAAATTTTTGGTAATGAAGGCTGAACGATTTTGAAGGGCTCGTATTTCTATTAACATTAGTAGGTTTGCTTTCAGCTTTTCCACATCAAAGTGTTTCCCTTTCTGGCTAAACATTAATAAATTTTTGTCATCCGGTGAAATTTTTAAAACTTGTTTATTTTTATAAATAGTGATTTGATTTTTCAATTGCTGAATTTTTTCTTTTTTAGTCTGAGTCTTGTCCAGTTGTTTCTCTATTTCCTCCTCAGATTTCCAAATACCATCTCTACTAATTACCATCTGAATAGCCTCTCTTTGTTGTTTTTTACGTTGGTCTTGGTCATGCTTAACTTTTATTTTATCATCGATTATTTTGACTCTCTCTTTATATAACTGATCTTCTCTTTTCTTATTTTTAATAATAGTATCGCTCTTATTGATCATAGCTTCCTTTATAATGTTGTTCTTATCACTTTCACACTTACTATGAAGCCATTCATTTGTTTTATTATTTCTAAACATAATCGCATTCTCCATTGAGCAAATATTTGAATTTGGAGATGATTTAATACTGGTGTCTAGTTTTGCCATTAAACGTTCTACTGTTATATTATTTGGTGCACAGGTTTCACTATCAATAACAATATTTTCGTCTGGTTCATACAATTTTCCGTTTGGTAAAAAATCTTTAAATAATACTTCAACCTTTAATTTTAAAGCCATACAAAATCGTTTTAAGTAAAGTTCAGTTTTTTCATCAAAATTGCTAGATAAAAATAAATGTTTGCTGACATCATCCAAAACTGTAGAAGGTCCAAATAATAGAGAAACTTTATTTTCTAAAAGTAATTTCGGAGTTTCAATACATATTTTTAAAAATGTGACTAAACGGTTGTATATGTTTCCCATGTCAATGGCACTTTTTGAGTCATCTGCAGCAAATTTCCAGTATGGTTCATTTAGGACTTTACCTACAATTCCTAATGCTCGACAAGAAGCTAAAATGACATCATTTTTGATCCAAGTGAAAATAAAATCCTGTGTGAAGTTAAGTGTAGATTTTGAATTTTTTAGATATGCTTCCAAATGTTTTGCCAAATAAAAAGTTCCTGCAGCATTATAAAATAAACAATTAAATATATTTCCAATGAATTTGGTAATTGGAATAGAGGATATTCCAACGGACTTTAAACATACTACAGATAAAAGAGGATCACCAGATCCATCTTTATAAAAAAAATTTGCAACAAATTTGATCAGATTGACAGTCTTTGTCTCGGATGTTCCCTTTTCACAACCTGATAAACTATCGTTCTCTATTCTTATTAATTCTTTTTCACAGACCTCTCTAAATTGTAGTAGTGGATGTACTGCACATTTGAAGGAATTTGGCATGCTGTTTGTCATATCAAAAATGTCTTTACTTAAATTCTTGTTAACTTTCTCTTCTGTTGAACTCCTATCGGTCATAATTTTTTTTACCTCACTTAAAATATTGTTTCCATTATCAATTTTGGAACTACTAGTATTAAGATCTGTCAAAACTTCCTTCGTGTATGCAGTGTATGTATCAGCTTTTCCATCTGCTACTTCTCTTAAACCAACTGTATATGTTTTTGTGCCATTAGATAACTCAACTCCATAAAAATGATGACCCTTTTTTGTAGTAGCATCTCTGTGCATTGTTAAGTTGCTACTGGCATCTAACTCTTCAACAATATGTTTCCTGGTTATGCAACCAAGCTCAGAACTTAAGTTTAAAGATGTAGCTTTGCATGGTAGTTGATCAACTTCAACATCAACAAGAGATAGTACATTTTTAATGATAGGGGCAATATGCTCTACTCCAATTTGGCGACTGCGTAAAAAATAAATGCAGGAGCGTAGTTTGGCATTGTACGGTTTACCTTTTCCATTTGACCTTGTTTCAAACATATTACACTGAATGTTATTGCTGTTCTCGTCTACCTGATCCTTTAAAATATCAAGTTCTTTTTCTAAGTCTTTTACATGGCTTCCTAAAATATTGCATTGAGTGCTATTTTCAACCAAACTTTTTTTCTTTTAATGAATTTATTTTTTTCGCCCCTTAACAAACTCTTCAATCGGACAATAGTATTATGTTGTCTCTTGATTTTCTGATTAAGGGTAGATATAAGGTAATTTCGACCTTTTTCTTTCGTCTGAATATCAAATAACTGCTGGTTACATGTCATATATTTGGACTGCAAATCCCAATGTTGTTGCCGTAATTTTTTTTTACATTTCCCTGATATGCTTGCATATCTGGTTTACGTTTCATGGTAGTAGGAAATTGGAAAACCATGTTCTCATATTCATTAAGTTTTGTGTCGTTTCTAGCATTTTCATACGCTTAATAGTTGTCGCAACATTTTTCACTTTGTTGTTTAAACTACTGATATTCACATCTTCACATTTTCTCCACTCATATCACGTAGCAGTTTGTGAATATTTTTTGATTTCCACATGCTTCATCATAAACTTCTTTAACATGTTTATTTTTAGCAGACTGAAGAATTTTATCACTCATCCTGACAGTTCATAAATAAGAAAATGTTTATCAAATTACCTATTTTAGCTACAACAAACAGTAATGGAAGTTTTTAAAACAAAGTCTTCAATAATAACACTAAATATAATAAAAATCTATTTAATGTAACTAATTTGTAAATCCAAATGTTGAAAAAAATATTAAACTTGTGACTGAAAGCATCAATAATTTACTAATCGGCTACATTTATGGATTATTTTGTTGTTCACTATGTTGACCAAATTGAAATAATTGTTGATTTGAAAGATTTTAAAGTTTCATATTTCACACTTGCTTCAGACAATTAAAGTTATAACAAATGTTATTCATATTATGATTACACCAAATGTTATTTATATTCTGACTTAAGTTCTTATTAAGGATTTGTTTCAGTAATGAGTGTTGTACATACCAATTAGATAAAAGATAAACAAATAAGTTCACTGTACGGTAATCATGTCAGCTTCACAAATACGTAGTCATATATACTAGATTAACTGCTACATGTATCATTTCAAATCAATCTACAAAATAAACAACAATTGATATATTCATATGAAAAGAGTATCAAATTCATTATTGTGGTACATATAAAAATAATTCACAGCAAAGATGACACCAAACATTATTAAATCTTTAACTGCAAATCCCTACGAATGCAAATTTATTAAAAACAGTGATAGTTAATGGCAAGTGTGCAGGAAAAAACCAAGTAATATTATAATTCTCACCTTACAATACCATCCTTTTTTTCAGTTAGATGCAGTCTGGGTTTCCAAATTAGTAAAATAATGAACATTAATAACATAATTACAAGATTTCGTTTGTTCTACCATATATACCTCCCTCATCATCATTATAAACCAAAACACCCCTTTCATAATCAAGATAAATGTACCAAATATATACAATTAAGTTTTCCTAATTCTGAAAGGTAAAACTACATTGTATGTCATTTTAAACGGTAAACCAGAGATCGAGACGCTAGTTATAAATACTGCTATGAGTGTTGAAATCTATATTTTGCGACAACGTACATATATTGTATATTTATATTCTGATATCTGAACAGTTGGCTATTGTGACATCACATTTTATTACTAAATTTGAATCATTCATTGTTTTTCAATTGACTGCAGGGTGTCAATATATCAAAATTGTATGCAGAATATTCAATATGAGTAGTGTCATATCTTCTAACTATAATTCTTATCAGCCAATTGCATGTTATTTTATAAATTTGAGACATTCAACATTTCCTATTTAAATAATGCTCACTTATGATACCCCCGCATATCTTGGGACAGACGGAAGGACAGACAGACGGAAGGACGGACAGAGGTAAAACAGTATACCCCCCTCCGGTGTAGCGGGGGTATAGTCAAAACATTGGGGATCAATTAAGTCTTTTTCAAAATAAATTTTTGGTTAAAAAAAACTACCATTGAATATTGTATTTCTCTATTACAATATCTTACTTCCTACGTTTGAGAATGCTTACAGAATGGGAGGACAAGTCACTGTCACTACTCTCCCCCAAATTCTGAGCCATAATCAATCGAGGAAGTGGCGCCCCTTGAGAATCAGTTGGCCACTGCGTTTCAGCATCACTAAAACTACAAGTGGGCTCAACTGATTCTCTTGAATCTGAAAGCACTTGACTCTCATTGTTATCATACCTGGAGTTGGTAGATAATTGAGAGTCTGACATACTTCCAGAATCCAAATGTGTCGAAATGATTTCAGTTTCTGAAAGCACCTGGCTATTCCATTCCAAATTAATGGAAGGTAAAACCAGTGCCTCTCCGACATCATCATCAGTTAATGGAGGGAAACTGAAGTCATTTTGACTATCTGAATATAATGAATCAGACTGAACATTGACAGCAGAAGGAACCTCTACTGAGTTTTCAAGAGGGGTCCAAATGCTGTCATTGTCATCATTATATGAACATGTAAAATGTTGAATGTCTCTTGCTAACTCCATGCTTAAATCTGAAGGCAAACTACTTTCAGTCATTTCAAAATATGATTGTGAAGGCATTATGTCAACTGATTGTAAAGATGGAGTATCTGGCTCCTCAAATACAACATCAGAAAAAGTATTACTCATTTGAAATACAGAATCTGATGGATCTATTGAACTGCCTGTCACTGCTCGACTCTGGTTTACAGCACAATTGTGACATTCACAATATCTCCAAACTGGGGTGTAATTGGCCAGAGTTTCAGGTATTGTTGAATCAGGAGTCACATCACATTGTGTCCTGCATACAAATCTGTACATAATGGCAAGTTTACAATTATCTGTAAATAGTTCTAAATTTTTTATCAAAAAATCCTGGAACCCAAAGCTGACATCTAGACATTATCTGTAAATTAAGTTAAAAACATCATTTTACAACCACTTACATTTATATTGTTTTACATAATTTTATTACATAACCCATCATATCAAATTGCTTTGTGTATCTCACTGCTCATCCAAAATTTTAGGAAACAAGATGAAATTCAATTCAATTTTAATAAAAAATTCAAAGCATAAATCTATATCTTAAATAAAAGAGCCCTTTTGACAGAAAGAGACAGTGACCCCCCTCTCCTCTCCCCCCCTTTTTCTCGGTAAATTTTCATTACCATACCAACTGATATGAACAACTTGATTTATGTTTTAAGTGTCTTTTCAATGAAAATCCAAATAAAATAAAAATAAAATATCAGCTGTGGTTTCGGAAACAAACCATAGTATAAGGGAGGTAATTATTGGTCAATTGTTCATACAATTTTAATTTAATATGTGTCGGTTTTCAACGGTTTGGTCAAATAGGCTGAATATCTACAAATATACCATAAATAAGTTTATGTTCACAAATCTGTACATCAGACAAAATGAGAACGCTAAAACAATATTAATTTTGCAAAAAAGCGTATTCTGTCGGTCTCTGAATTTTTGAATTTTATCAAAATAATTTTAAATCATTGTTTTTCAAGTATGAAATGGATAATGTATGTGTTGTTCAATATCTACTCTAGTCATCCAGACTATAAATACCAATATCTTCTTTCAAATTAGTTCGTATGATTTTTAAGAAATGTATCGATGTCTTTTTCTCGTGCAAATCACAATCCGGAAGTAGAAGAGTTATCCTTCCTGATTGTCAGTTGATATGCCTATACAATGCACTCATGTCTTTCACTCGCTCAGATATTACGGGCGTGCGACCAAAAAGGGGGGAAGGTTTAATCGGAAAATGTGATATCGTTGTGAAATTTGTAAATGTGAATAAATAATTAGAAACAGTTAAAAGAACTTACAGTTATTGCGTGTTATTCTGTCTCAGTTGGTGATTTGTGTGGACAATTTTTATCAAGTCTTCTGTCTAGTATATATACGACCAAGTCGTTCAATGTCCAGTGTTCGTCTGTCTAGCCTTGCAGGAGGAAATTAACATTTCCCGCCAGACGAAAACAACCAATGAAATCCGTTTCAAATATAACCCCTCATAATTATTTACATGAACTTTAGAGTAAAAGGGTACTCACAGTAAAGTTAGAAATGTCTAAGGGTAAACCCTTAATAGAAATACTCTGCAAAAAATTAAATAAATCGTTTACAAATACTAATATTAATTTTATTTATAAGAATAACAAACAATTAAATGTATACTAAATATGAATTTAATAAGTGATGAAAATATCACTCTGCTACATGAGAAATAAAGAACCTTGAACAAAATAAATTTCTACATGTAGTTATGCAAGATTGTCTCTGTCAAATGTTTATTTTCATTTGTCAAATAAGTCAGTGGTATCTATCATTAACATTAGAATTTTAGAATAAAAATTAGCATGATATTTGTACTTTTAAAATTGATGAAAATTTATGGTATGATATATGCCTCTGGTGAAAAAAAAAAGATTGCTCCACCAATCTTAGGTAGTATAGTAAAATAAAAATAAATAAAAAAATATATGTATAATAAATTCAACATACACATATATCATTAAAGCACACAATAATAATGATAAATGCGACATGTCTTTAAAATACACAATAATAATAATTATGATGTAAACAAATAATAAATATATACATATTTACAAGTCGACTTTTCTTACAATTTAATGAGTTTAAGCTTCATTATCTGATGTTCTCGTGGCAAGTGAAATTTTGATTGGCTTAAAAGGTATTTCCAAAACTTCAGGGAAGCAGTGCGTTGACAGAAAATCAATAATCTCTCTCACCCATGTGCTGTCCATTTACATTGTGCACAGCAGACGACCTCTCTCACCTATTGCCTGTGCTGTGTATTTCGTACGGCACAAAAGATACAAGCAAAGAATCTGACCTTGGAGTTTTTGGAAAAGGGTCGAAATTTAAATCAATGAGTTTTTTTGGACTGCTAAGCAATACTATATATCCTTATGATTATTGCATAACTTTAGCCAGATTGTTCGTGGAGTTAGCTGTACGACATCTATAAATTAGAAAAAAAACATAGATTAATAATGTTATGTATTTAAATTTGGATACTAGCTATAGTTATTGAAACATTGGCGATTTAATAATTCGGTGGTTTTCAATGGGATGTTGTATATTGTGGTGTACTAAAACAACATACAACATATGCGTCAAATGGATGTTTCAATATTGATTTTAGTTTCCAAGCTTGAAATATAGTTAATTTAAGGATTGAAGGAATCGTTTGGATGTGAGTGGTATTTAAATTTTTAACAATAAAATCCGGCCAGTAAACATGTAACTTTGAGTTGAAGTGTCCATTAATCCTAGTTTGTAAAACATATGGAGACAATTTTCCTTCCGTTAAATCAGTAACTAATGTCTTAAGATTAAAAAGGTAGTTTTGACGTTCATTGAGATATTGATTTTGCGAGGCTTGAATAACAAAATAATTCGAATATTGAGTTTGAAGACTATGAGCATTTTTTTTCCCATTAAAACCTTTAATCTGTTAAGTACTAAAGCGTTTGTTTTGAATCGCTGCATTGTATTAGAAATGCGTTAATCTGTTTGGGTCGAAAACGAGGCAAAGTTTCCACCGTATTGTTTCAAAGCACCTACACTTATGTTATTTTGTTTTGTTAAAGCATAAATATGACTTGCTAATATCCTAACATCCCCTTCTGCTGTCGCTACTCCGAAAAGATTACTGGCTATGTTTCCCACAAAAACTAAAAGAGCTCGTTTTGATCTGCCATTTAATTTAGTTGTTAATTGTGGTACCATTTTAAAAATCAAATCTTTTTTAAGCTTAGCTTGAGAAGTCATGTATGATCTTATATGATTTATTTGAAGCAATATTTGATTATACGCAAGGCAATCATCAGGCTTTATAGAACATTCATTCATTGGCTTTTAATCCAGATCTAGATATAAATGCATTGGTATTTCATAAACATGATTCCAATAATGTTTTTTTTTAAATAACACCGTAGTTAATCCTTTGTTCATCACTCATTGACCTTGACCAAAGCAGAGTGGCTACGACAAGTCGTAAAATAATGTAAGCCATACATTTCATACATAGAAATAAAAAACTAAATAAAAAATGGAAATTATTTTGTGCTAGCGATCTAAAATTTAAAAACGAATAAAAGGGTTGGGATAATTTAAAAGTATGAAAGCAATGGTTATTACAATAATTTCCACTATTTTTAGAGTTGATCAATATGAACATTAATATTGTCTTTTGTGACGTTTCTTTCGAGCTTTTGCAGTGTGGAAGGCGGCTTTAAGAGCTTCCGAGACATCATTTTCATATTCCCATGAAGGAGGTGAATTATCTTTCCATTGTACTAAACATTGTCGTTTTCCAGAAAGCGATCTTGTTTTTGATAATTTGGTAGCTTCGTACCATTGTGCATTTGTTTTATCCTTATTTGCGTTTCTTTGAGTCGAAGTCTTCGTTTGTTTTGCTTGATCTACTTGTGATTTAATTGTATTATCATTAGTATCATCATTATCACTGTCTTCTGTATCCTCATTACTTTCATTTGCTGTATTATCAAGATGGGGGCCTAAAGTCACGGGGATCTTCATAAGGCTTTAAACTATTCGCATGTATGAATGACTTTACAGGTCTCAGTGTTTTTAAGTCTAATAATTTATATATTAAATTGTACCGACTTTCAATTATTGAATACGGTTCCATCGATTTTGGTTTTAACTTTTTCTTCTTTCCTATTTCAACTTTCCCAATTTTGAGAAAAACTCTATCTCCTACGTTGAAATTAGGTAATTTTGTCTTTTTATCATAATATTTTGAGTGAGTTGAACATTGAATCTCGCTACATCATGCACCGTTTAAACTCTTTTAATTATTTCATCAATAAATTTGTCTGGGACTTGATCTATGATCTCATCAGGAATTAAAGCAGTGTATATTGGCCATGGCACTTCTTTTCCGAATAACATATAGTAAGGAGAAAAATGTGTTGATTGAGTGGAAGGACTCATTCGGAATGCCATCATAACACTTGGTAAAATTCTTGACCAAGTTTCTTGTTCTTTTGAGCAATATGCTCGTAAAGATTGGGCTAAGGTTGAATTTAGTCTTTCACATGCAACATTACCTTGGGGATGATATGAGCTGGTATGCTATCTTGTAACATTAAAGAGTTTGCGAAGTATGGAAGCAATTTTTGAAAGAAAATGTTGGCCTCTGTCAGATACAAGGCTCCTACAAGCTCCGTACTCGGTAAACATTTCAATGTAAAGAATACCAGCTATTTCTTGAGCTTCCTGTGTTTTTAAAAGAAAGGCTTCAGTCAAATGAGAGAATGAATCTGTTACTAAAAGTATATATTGATATCCTTCGTTAGTTTTTTATCAACCCTGCTAAGATGTCCATGTGTCATCGGGCGAAAACATCTTGGTTGTAAAGGGGCATTATGAGCTTGTGTATTCCTTTTAACTCTCTGACAAATATCATACGACAAAATATAATTTTGAATGAAGTTATACATTCCGTTCAAATAATACTTTTGTTTTATTGCCTCATAAGTTCTTTTGATGCCTAAATGACCCCCGCCGGCTTTTGAATCATGATATGACAGTAAAAGATCCTGTCGCAGGGTTTCTGGAAGAGCGATTTGTTTAATTAATTCATTTTTATATTTCTTCTTTTTAGTTCTTGGGTGGAAAAAATGATAAAGGGTATCATTGATAAGTCCATATTGATTTGATTCGTAGGAAATTGCATGAGCTCTCTTTTTGTCAGCAGGGAGAGTTCCATTTTTAAGAAATTCATAAATTGGTCCAAAATAAGGACATTGTTTTTGTAATTCTGAATTTTTTTCTAAAGCACAAATATGTGTGAATGACTGAGAATCAAATTGTTGTGGAGTATCATTAACATTTTCACCTGCATGGACAAAGGTGGCTTCAAACAATTCCTTATTGGAAGATGATACATTGGTTGTGTTATCATTTTGATAGTCACGCCTGGATAATGCATCGCAATGTTGATTTCTTTTACCTGGTCTATGAAGTACTTTAAATTTGTATTCTTGAAGTTTTAAAGCCCATCTAATGAATCTACTATTTGTATGTTTAATAGAACTTAACCAAGTTAAAGCCTTTTGATCTGTATAAACATCAAAAGTAGAATGTGCTAAATAAATATGAAAATACGATATTGCCGAAACCAATGCCAGTAATTCTTGTTCTGTTACAATTTTTTTTCTGTATTTGTCAAAGCTTTTCCGCCATAGCCAATGTCATATTCTCTGCTGTCGTCTCCTAATTGAGATAAAATGTATCCAATAGTTGAACCTGATGCATCACAAGCAAGAATAAAAGGTTTATTAAAATTAGGATATCCCAATGTCGGTGCTGTTATTAAAGCTTGTCTAAAAGTTTTAAAGGCGTTTTCACAATTACTAGTCCATTTAAAACTTATATCTTTTGTCAATAAGCGGTTTAATGGAGTTGCAATTTTTGCATAACCTTTTACATATTTCCTATAATAGCCGCTTAATCCAGAAATGATCTAACGTCATGTTGATTTTGAGGAGTCGGAAAGGATTTAACAGCTTCTATTATGGAAGGATCAACTTGTATTCCTACTCTTGAAATAAAATGGCCTAAATATAAAATGTTTGGGTTGGCGAATTCACATTTATTGGGTCTTCATGTTACATTTGCCTTTCTTAATCTATGAAAAACTAGATCTAAATGTTGCAAATGAGATTCAAAATCTTTTGACCAGATAATAACATCATCGACATAAACCAAACAATGTTTACAAGTGAATCCTCTTGACACTTGATTCATTAATGCTTGAAAACTTTAACGACAACTTTGACCTGCATTGCTAAGTCCATAAGGCATTCTTTTAAATTGACATAAATTGTTATGTGTAATGAAAACCGTTTTTTGTTTTGATTTTTCATCTAAACCAAGTTGAAAATATGCCGAAGTTAGATCTAATTTGGTGTAAATGGTAGCATTTGCTTGACCAATTGGGTTAAAGGCGTCATCGAGACAAGGGAAGGGATATGGAACCGGTTGTGTGACCGCATTTAATTTTCTATAATAAATTGCGAATCTAAATTCACCGTTTTTCTTCTTAACTAACACAATTGGGAAGTTATATTCGCTTGTGGAATGTTCAATAATATCCTTTTCCAACATTTCATCTAATTGTCTTTGAATTTCTTGTTTAGCTGCTGGTGATGTTCTGTAAGGTCTACCTTTAATTGGTTTTGAATCTCCAGTTTTAATTGCATGTTTATACAAACTTGTTATTCCTAGTTCTTGTAAATTAGTAGCCAAAACATCCCTATTTTGATTTAAAAATTGAGTTAAAATTTATTTTTGTTCTTCATTTAATTCCGAATTACCTAAGTCAAATTTGATATCGGATGTTTTACGTATCTGATATTTATTGCTTGATTGATCCTTTAAATTTGTATTACACATATAAATAATGTCATTATGGTCTATTTTATCAATAGAAGCTATCACGTAACCTGAATATAATTTTATAATCTCGTATGTGGGATTTAAGACTTGAATAAATAAAGACCCCGGTTTATTTTGGATTAAACACTTAGCTGCCACAAAACTATATTTTCTTGTTTTCAGATTTGATTCCAAAAGAACTGTTTGATTTGACTTCTTTTTTGACAAACGAATTTTTATGTTTTGAATTGAATTAGGAGGAATATCAGTTGTTTTTGAAACTCTAGCAAATCCTTGTGAAATGTTGATGATATTAACATTAACAGTATTTGTCTTAATGATAATGTGTTATTTTGCCAATCTAAGCAAGCCTCATTTCTTTGAAGAACATCTGTTCCCAAAATCATTGACTGTCATAAAGCTGGGATTACATCAATCTAATTAAAATTCGATCTTTAATTGCTCCCGGTTTAGTTATGACGCGCATAAAGATCTAACGAAACTCAATAGGGAGGTTAAAGGGCACCGGACACCAAATTATCAAACATCTTTTTCAGATTAATACTGCATCAATATTACTTATAAATTATGTGTATGAACTCTACAGTATCATGAAGTGTGATAACAGTGTGTGTAAACACTGATAAATCTATTTACCGCCGTATGCATATTTTTAGCTTGATAACGAGGCTCACATGCTGTGTACGTCACAGTTGATAATACTCTATCTAACCTATGATGAAAGTAACACTGTATCATTAAAGTATATAGCTGTTTCTAATTAAAATAACACGGTTATTGTTTCTTAGGGTATATAATAACTTCATTTGCGAACGTAGTAATAGTAAAACGTTAAAATAATCTTTGGATAAAAATGCCTTATTGTGTTGTCTGGGGTTGCAAAAGTAATTCTTCAACCGACAAAACTGTCTCTTGGTTTAGTTTTCCAAAAGATCAACCGAGGTTTAAAGCATGGGTACATTATTGCAAACGTCAGGATTTCACTCCTTCAAAATACAGTAAAATATGTGGAAAGCATTTCACAAAGAGCCAGTATAGTAGGGATCCAGCAAGACTGGCCGAGCTTGGATATCCTGGAGCAAGAGCGGC
>MJUT01008774.1:446479-462000 GCA_002080005.1 Gigantidas platifrons | reverse complement strand
CACGGTGATTGAACTTTAAATCGCTATTAAAAAAAATCTGCTCAATATTTAAAAATTATGCTGATATCCACATAATCTTGAAATGTTTATCGATAAGAAAATGTTATTTGTATCAGTTTAATTTAACGAGAAAATACTTCCTAATTATTTTTTAAAAACTGCATAAAAACCTCGATAAATCATATGCAATCCCTATTAATTTACGGTAATTTGTAAATTCAGTCGTTCGAAATGTGTCAAATTCGATCAATAAAATTAATATGACAAAAAATATGCTGATATCCTGTAGAAGCTGAATAATGATTCTTTCCGAAAATCGAGTTCCTAACAGTTTAATTTGTGTTCTTATTACTTCCAATTTTATTTGAAAATGACAAAAATTTTAAGATCGAACAAGAAAAATCCAACATGGCGGAGCTCACCGGAAATAGTGTTCATGTTTAATAGTACACGGATTTGACAGATTATATCATCTATTTCACTCATTTATTCACGATTCTTTAAAAATATTCCACCTGATTAAAAATATTTCATGTCAAGAGTGTGCATTTTCCTCTTTAGCCACTTTGTGGACACGCCGATAATATAACGTTTGTTTGTAATTTTTAACACTTGGCTTGATACTGTCCTTGAAATTTTTCTGGATTACAGATATTTTTTTCTTGCAATTATGTAAATTGTTTCGAGAAGTCAAGGTCCGCTCAGGGGAGTACAATACATCCTATTTAATTATACACAAAGCCATAAAAATGGCAGAACCCCCGGTGCGTTTATTTCCTGTATTATTGTACAGGTAAATAATTTCACACACTTTTTTTAAATGATATAATTCGACCAGTAAAAAGGACAACAAAAATGTAGCATTATACGATTTTGGCTATGCTGTTAAACAAAAACTACATTTTTTTTCACAGGAACAAAAGCTTTATTAACAAACAAAAAAAACAAAAAAAACATTATGCATCCCGCTTTCAACTCCTAAGCGATTATTTCGTGTTCCAAAATTTTTTGTAGCCTCGAGCATAGGAATATAATTTTCTAAATCTTCACTTTTCGCTGCAAGAATGCTTAATGTTTTGAACCGATTTTTTTTAATGGTATAATTTTAATAGTAAATTTCACATTTTAATGTAAAAGTTACTTTAAATAATTCATCTGAATATTTGTTTTCAGATAAATTAATGAATTCAATGATTACCTAAAAAATGCATTTTACATGTTATATCAGTACAATATATGTCCAGAGACATATTATTTTATATGTTTCTGATATTAACGGGTTATCGAAAGCTAGATCATAATTAATTTAAATTACAGATTCTAGTGATCAAACATGGTTATGACTGGTATGTTGCATAGTTCCGGAGAAAATATAGGTACCAGTCGAAAAGTAATTACAGAGTTATCGAACCTAATTATGACCGTAATAGTTGAATATGTATGTACCTAATCAAGTACAAAGCCACTCATCCAATAATTACCTCATATTTATACCGTTACTTGGTTTTGAGGGAGACACTGATGACAGCTGTGGAGAATTCCAAAATGGCGTGCTACTTTCGCTTTGAAAACAATAGAGGGCTCTAAATAGCACAGAACGCCCTAAGCACATGCGCAGAAGGCATATCTAATCGTCAGCATATTTTGCATATTTGTACTTTATGTATGTTAAATTAAAAGAATAAAAATAATAGATATATAAAATGAGCATAAAACATGAATTGGGAGAATTTTTTCGATTCTAATAGGGCATTTACAGTAATTTTGTAAATCAATGCGGACTTTTGGATACCGAAGGATTTGGCTGTTCCGATTACCTCCCCGAATGACAATTTCGCATTCTACGATGAATTACAGAAAAGTAATGACTAAATTAAACGAAAATAATGTTACCTATCTTATACAAAATATGTCTTCAATGAATTATTTCGATTCTAGTAGGACAAATCTAACTTATATTTTGAATGGAAGTCAATATCTAATATTGTAATAATGGAATTGCGTAACATAACAAAATCCACTACAGTAACCTTCATGATGTTAACAGTAGTTTTCCAACATTGTTAACTAGACGGTGATGTAATTAAGTTACTGATATTTTCCAATTTTATGGCATTTTGCATTTAGCTACTTAAACAAGTAAAATGCTCACAAAATCGTAAAATAAATCGGTAACCAGCTTGTGTCAATTAATGTCATCATCGTTCCTTGTAAACACTACGTCACCGGATGACGACAAATTACAAAAGTCAAAGTCGATAGATGGTTGTCTTAAGTATTTTTTCCGAAAAAAAAGTTATATGTCAAGAAACAATTCTAGAATTTTTATGTTTATCATAAAATGAGCATAAAGCAAGACATGAGATAATTATTTCTTAAATCAGATGAAACTAATTTTTCATCGTGATCAATTTTTATAACGTTTCTGTAGCGTTATTTATTCTCGTAAATAATAGCGGGAGGTAAATGGAACAACCCCCAAAAATAACCTCTGTCTAGGTACGCTTGAATGCATAAAATTACCGTAAATGCCCTGTTAGAATCGAAATAATTCTCGGATGGCGGGCTCTATGCTTATTTTAACATTGATAGACATTATATTTGTCAAGATTTTACACCTGGCTGTCGCTCGGTGTAAAATAATGACAAATATAAAGCCTACCCATGTTAAAATAGGTGTAAATAAACACTGAAGTTATTTAATATTAAGCTCACCTTGCCAAAGTTATTTAATATTAAGCTCACCTTGCCAAAGGCAATGTGAACTTTTGCCATCACTTGGCGTCCGTCGTCTGTTAACTTTTCACATTCCAAATGAATTGAAAATTGGTAGGAAGCATCTATGGAATGTCCTCTGTAAAAATTGCTCATTTCGTCCCGATCGATTAACAAACATGGCCACCACAGGCAATTCTTGTTTCTGATTGGTCGATTTCTAAAAATCTTCTCCTCTGAAACTGCTTTGCCAGATGAACCGAAACTTGGTAGGAAGCATCTATGGAAGGCATTTTATAGATCGTTTTGTCCCGATCCATTAACAAACATAGCCACCACAGGCAATTCATATTTCAGATTGGTCGATTTCTAAAAATCTTCTTCTCTTAACCTGCTCGGCCAAATGAACCAAAACTTGGTAGGAAACATATATGGAAGATCCTCTATAAAGATTGCTAATTTCTTCCCGATCTGTTAACAAACATGACAACCATAGGCAATTCTTGTTTTTGGTTGGTTGATTTCTAAAAATCGTCTTCTCTAAAACTGCTTGGCCAAATGAACCGAAATTTGTTGGGAAGCACCAATGGAAGGTTCTGTATTAAGTTTCCTCAAAGCACAATGAAAGGTGAGCGACACAGACTCAGTCCACTGAACCTCTAGTTTTTATATTGCGTGACGACGTTACACGCGATGTTGGCGACACTTGACGTTACACGTAATTAACGTTAAAAAGAACTTTCGCGTCCTCTTTTTCATTTTTCCCTTCCTTATTTGTGTTTGCATAACTTGGGTTTGGTTAGGGTGGAGGTGGGGTAGGTGTGTTTTGATGTATTGTTCTTCATTTCGGAATTTCACTTTTTGTTTTTATTGATTTTTATTTTATTTTCGCTTGCTTGTCTATAAATGTGTTGGTGTTTTCCTTTACGATGTTTGTTTCAATGTTTTTTTTTTGTTTGCTTATTTGTTTTGTTGTTTTATTTCGTTTTTATTCCCTTTTTGCATTTATTTATTGTTTATGTTATGTGACTTTACTTTATCAATTTTTCTTTGAAAGTATATGTTGCTCTAAAATGAGATTATCAAATTCTGTTTGTTTATTGATTTATTGTATGCATTGTATTCTTGAACATTTATCGTAATAACGTATGTATAATCCAGTGAAATTATAATTAAAATAATTCAGTTCACATTTTTAATTTTCATATATAAATCAATATAACTATTATATAATTATAGTTTCTACAATGTACACATTCTTTTTTGCAATGCTTGTTCAAAAATGACACACGCAAAAATTAAGGTCATGAAGTCATTAGCCTACTTGGCCCAAAGGGCCACGTGAGCTATTGCCATCACTTGGCGTCCGTCGTCGTCCCTTGTACGTCGTAAACTTTTTCAAGGATCTTCTCCTCTGAAACTACTGGACCAATTAGAACCAAACTTGGTCTGAATCATCACTAGGGTGGTTAGTTTCAGAATTGAGTTCGGTGATGCCATGTACCAATCAACATAGCCGCTGTTACTATAAATAGAACATATGGTAAAATTGCAAGTTTTGGGTAATAACTCAAAAACAGTTAATAATATCAGAAATCTAACAGGGTAAAAATGATCAGCACAGCAAGATCTAACTACCCTGCAATTTTGAAGAAAATCTGATTACCCATCTTGGAGTTATTGCCCTTCTTTCATCAAATTTTTAAAATGTTAATACTTTTCGTCTTATATTTCAAAACTATAAGATATAAAGTTTAAGTTCAAATTGCAATCATGTTCAGCATGTCAAGATCTACCTACCCTGCAATTTTTAAGTAAATCCCATTACTCATTTTGGAGTTATTGCCCTTTTTTCATCAACTGTTCTAAATTTTAATACTTTCATCTTATATCTCAAAAACTATTAGAGATAGAGGAAAAGTTTAAACTGCAAAAATGTTTATTGACTGATGTTGTTATTATACCCAGGTGAGCTATACATGCTCCTGGGAGCCTCTAGTTTTTAATTAGGGTCTCTCGAGTAAGCGGAAACACATTTTTTTTTCAGCTTTGGTATATTTTTGTATTTTGTTTTCACTTTTCTGTTTGTTATTTTTCAAGTTTTGATATCGTTTGTTTGTTTTTTGATTCGCTTTTGGTTTTTTTTGTTTATTGTTGTTTATTTGTTTCCATTTTAATAGAAAACTTTGAAAAATATAGCAAGATTGTATGTAGCGCGACGTTATTTTGTCGTCGACAAGATAAAACGTTTACTGGGCAACTTGAATTGGTTGAACTTCTACAATTTTACGTAGAAATCGTAATTTTTATCCGAAATCAAGTTTGTTAAGTTCATTCTCTTCCACTGAAAATGCAGATTTTTCATATTTGGATTTAGCACGAAAATTATGAGCGAAAAATATAGTTTTGAATGTGTAAAGTTTTATACTTCGTGATTTTTTTACGTCAAATTGCAGCTGGACATTTTTGTTGACCTTACTCCTTTAGGAACATATTTTAACTTTCTTTAAAAAAAATCATTTTTGAAAAGATTTCTTCGTTTTTTAAGATAATCACATTTGATATGTATACTCTTTTTGTGAAAATTTTGTAAAACATAGCTGAAATAAAGCTTGTTTTTTTGGCATGCAGATGTTTTTCCATCAGCGTTACATTCTTTTCTTTCCATGAACTTACCGATTTTTTCCTTCAATCATTGCTTTAATCAGAAATCGTTAATGAGGTTATAGAGTACGCTAACTCTGCTTCCGGTCCCACAAAAAAATAGTCCGAAAAACGTAATTTTAGGTTTTTACCGAGAAAAATATAAAAGACATACGGATATTTTGTAACGCATTACATGAGAAAATTGTGCGTTAAGGACGTTTTCTTCCAATAAATTCGTTTTCAAAAGCAAAAATAAACCTAATCTGATATAATAAAACAATTATTCGTATAATTCCCTATACAAGCATATATCGGAAATCAAAATCCATCAATTTAAAAAAAAATTCCATTCGTTTTTTTACTTATTTCATGTTCTATTTAGTCTAAGCTAGATTAAACGTCAAGATACTGTATAAAATCTGTATATTATATATATAAATTTATATATATAATATACAGATTTTTCTCTATTATTTTGCTAGATTAAACGTCAAGATACTGTGGTCAAGGTATTACCAATAGCGCGCGTAACGTCCTTACGATTATGTTTCAGTGAGTTGCAACAATCCAACTAAGCCAGTTGGGTGTTGGTCTAGTACAAAGCGTACATCATCATCTGCTCATTGAAAAGTAATTTGTTCACGCAATGATATAACTGTCAAATTCCCGAGTTGGCGTTACACAACAATCACTCACTCCCAAAAGACGTTCTACCTACTCGAGACCCCATTACCTTATTCTAATAACTACGATAACAATGCTGAACAGTATATAAATACAAACTCATATCAATGCACAAGTCTAGTTAGTTATTGATGTTTAACGTCTGTCTACCTTCTGCAGGTATTGCGGACAGCTTACTTTTACACAGATTTGTGCATCTGTCTGTTTTCTACTGGCTTTTCGTTTAAAACGAACCTGACGGCGTTGGTGGTGGGTCACCAAGGTATGTGTCCGTGTCGTATGTAGAATAGCGGTTCATTAGTGTAGGGTCATCTGGATTTAAGGCCCCTGCATATCACTCTGTTCCGTCTCAGAATTCAGTTTTATAGCAGAAGAGGTCTGGTATGTACGGACTACGTACGGATGTACATCTCTTCAAGGGGTTCTGGGATTGTAATTCGTTAGCAGCGTGACAAGGTGGAGACAGACTGTATTAGTTGTTTGTTGTATTTTATACAGTATCAAATGTTTTAATGCTTTTTACATAGTAGTGTTAGCTTAAATTTTTCTAGCTTCTTATTAGTGTTCATCTGCATGTTTTAATGTTTGCTATTTTATTATTCCCTTGGCTTTGTCTTTAATGACTGTTTATGCTGTGTGTGCTTTATATGTTTTGGTTATATGCTTTGAGTTTGATTTTAGGATGCAAGTAGTCCGAGATTCCTCTGCCGTTCGACGACTATTTACATCTGCTGTTGTCGTTGAACGTCAGAGCGCTCTCCATAATGAAAACAGCGGATTTTTCTCCCCATCTCAGCCGTGGCACATTTCCACGTTTTGTGGCTATCAGATTTTATTTTCTATCCAAA
This sequence comes from Gigantidas platifrons, assembly GCA_002080005.1. Lineage (NCBI taxonomy): Eukaryota > Metazoa > Mollusca > Bivalvia > Mytilida > Modiolidae > Gigantidas > Gigantidas platifrons. The sequence continues at coordinate 455,107 of MJUT01008774.1, read as the reverse complement.
ACCCTAATATATATCGCTTCACCAATCATTTTTCTATTCATTCATAACCATCTTACCCTCAGAAATTGGTGTTACACTCCATTACAGCACAATTTCCCCAAGACCATATGATTTCGTCATTTTGAACACTGACATTTTGAAATATTTGTCACGTGACTTCGAGAGAACTACGATTACCGCAATGTATCATGGGAGATGATTTGCATATATGATCTGACCTTGTCCAAAATAGAGGGAAACGTAAGACATGCTCTTTCCGAAGCCCGCGGATAACACTGCCAAATGAATCTTTTCTATCCAACATATTTTTTATTATTTCCTTCTGCTCTGATTTGAGCTGTAGATGGAACTGTTTGTCCTGCAGAATACGCTTTATATCGTCTTGTATGTTTGTTTACGTATGCTAATTTGGTGCACTGTATTTAGTATCTCCCATCATGCAATGCATTGCTGTCATCTTTCAGTTAGTATCGCGAGATCACGTTAAAAAAATGGCAGTGAAATGACCAAATCATCGGGTGTAAGGAAAAAACGTGCTGTAATCGAGTGTAACACCACTCTCTGAGGGTAAGATGGTTATGAATGAATAGAAAAATGATTGGTGAAGCGATATATATTAGGGTTTTGGATAGAAAATAAAATCTGATAGCCGCAAAACGTGGAAATGTGCTACAGTTGAGATGGGGAGAAAAATCCGCTGTTTTCATTATGGAGAGCGCTCTGACGTTCAACAACAGCAGATGTAAATAGTCGTCGAACGGCAGAGGAATCTCGGACTAGGATGCAAGATACTTGTAATGTGTATGTCTGCTGTGTGTGCATGCAATATATGTGTAATGTGTTGTCGGTTTTAAAGCATATAACATGTACCGACTTTCTAAAAAATATTACTTGACTTGATTTGTTGGATACTTGGTAGGCATCAAGTCTAAAATAAACTACTTCTCTTTAGATATAATGGCAATTGCTGTCAATAAGCTTGATATTAAACCTATATTTACCGTAGATTATTACCTGTCAATTTGGTGTCAAACAAATAATATGTAAGTGCTCTTCAATGTGCTGGTCTAGTACAAACACACATCGACACTGAAGCCTAATTGGACCCCCCCCCCCCCCCCCNCCCCCCCCCGAAAACAAAACAAAACAAAAAGAAAGAAAAAGAATAATAATGAGAAAATTGCTCACTTGGTGTTATACGACAATAACTCACTGACTGTGTTTTTGGAGTATCAGTACGAAATCAATATTAAATCCTTGATTTGTGGTAGTAGTACTCCTCCATTGAATCAAGGGAGATAACTCTTGGAATATCTAAGAGTTACATCGAGAATCAAAATAAATACAATAAATCATTTCTTGCCGATTTTATAATGTTATCTATATAGGTGCAGATGTAATGGAGAAATCCCACACTTACACGGAGGTCTTGAATACCTCAAATAGTATGTCACAATAGAAAAAACTCCACCTTTTACATATCCCCCAAACAGATAAAGCAAATTAATTTTAAAAATTGGCTTAATGTTGTTACTTGAGGCGGCAATGGAGGGATGATTATATTTTGATACATGTTATATCATTTTTTTTTGTCTTTTAAAAAAAATGTTTTTATGAAAACAAAATATCTTTTTATATATGTTATTTTGTATATTATTCATCTTATTCTATAGTATATGTGTTGAACTTCATTCGTATAGCCTGGGACTATTATACTGTATAATAGTCCCAGGTATATAGCACTTTTCTATTTATAAAATAAACAGTTACACAAAAAAACAACAACAAAACAAAATAAATAATGCTTATACATTTATTCATTCACATGATGTATATACGTTTTTAAATTGTACTAAAATGTATATCTCCGTGTACCTTTTAATATGTCTGAAAATATATGACAATATATTCGATATTTTTCGTATTCGTCATAAGCCTCAAATTCCACATTTCTACATCTACCTTTTTTCTTCTCATATGTAATTTTAATCTCACATAAATTTCGTCTTGTGTGCTCTAACACAGACATACACTTGACATCTGAAGACGCACGACCGCACCTCTGTCTAGTAACAATCTCGTTTTAGCTTGTAGACCATTATTGCAATGGCTGTTATTAACTAATCTGCAAATGAGTGGGCTCCCTTTGTCATTACATTGATTGATATCCAATCCTAACTTCAGTAGGCACTCCACCAACTATAAGATTCCATATTGATTTAGATAGACGTTCCTGCTTTCTTTGTTGAACAGACAAATCACATGCTACTGAGCATTCATTAGTTCGAATCCCGCTCAGACAAGGTGTACTTGATACAACATTATGTCATAAAGTTTGTCAGTAACTTGCGTCAGGTCGCTGGTTTTCTCCGGTTTCCTCCACCAATAAAACTGACTGCCCCGATATAACTAAAATATTGTTGAAAGTGGCATTAAACACTATAACCCAACCCTACTCTCCTCCTTGGCTAAACATTGATGGACTTATTTGGGATTCCCACATGTTAGCTACAGATGTATGGTCAACTTATTCTGTGGTATCCATGTCTCAGAAACACTATCTTTAATTACTACAAAAGTAACATAACTGGTATCTCATATTCTCTATCAACTATTGGTCTTGGTTTGTTTTGATTATGGTGTTTAAGCCATTTTCATTAATATTTCAGTTATATCGTGGCAGTCAGTTTTAATTTATTGGTGGAAGAAACCGGAGTTCCTGGAGAAAACCACTGACCTGCTGCAAGTCACTGACAAACTTTATCACAGAATGTTGTATTGAGTACACCTTGCCATGAGTGGGGTTGGAACTCACAACGTTAGTGGTGATAGGGACTGATTGCACATACAGGTAGTTGTAAATCCAACTACCATATGATCATGACAGCCCCGTATATTGGTCTTGGGATTTCATAGTATACATAGTAATAGCAGGTGACAGAGGACATAATATTTCACAAGATGGCAAGAACTTAAAACTCATTTTATTGCACATTTGTAATACAGTCTTGTATATATATAGATTCTCCTTCAGTTGCCCATGTGGGTTACGATATTTCTCCACTCTCGAGAGTTAAATTAAAAATCTTAACCACTCGCCTTACGGCTCGTGGCTAAAAATTTTAATTTAACTCTCTCGCGTGGAGAAATATCGTAACCCACGGGCAACTGAAGGAGAATTTGTTTCTCCCATTATTTAACACAAACTTTATTTCAAAAGCCGTCAAATGCGGGGAAATGCACGAGACATTTTAATCCTCTAGAGGATTACAGATTTTTCCACCACTGGTTCAGCAGGGTTAAAACGACGTCATAATGGGAGAAACATGATTCCATCTTAACATATGTTATCACTTCTATACTCTTTATGTTACACAACGCTTTACAGCTTTAATAACCAATCAAATAATCCTTTACAGTTTAAATAACCAATCAAATAACACTTCATAGTTGTAATAACCAATCAAATTATGTGTAGTATCTCACCTATTTTTTTATATTTCAAAACTAAAACACAGATTAAATTTAAACTTTCTGTTGGTTTTGTTTCCCACTTTCTCTGGTACATGTAGATGTGTATTAAACATAAATATATATTGTTTGTTTGTTGTATTCAGGCCTTCAACACAATCATAAATAAAACATTAAATTATCTACATTAAATGTACGACCAGGTATACATTGTACATTGTCTCATCAAACATTGTTTATTCCTTGACGACCAGGTATACTTTGTTTATCAAACATTGTTTATTCCTTGATGACCAGGTATACTTTGTTTATCAAACATTGTTTATTCCTTGTCTTTCTGTTTGTTCTATCGTCTGTTGTAAGTTAGTATCAAATAAATCACACCTACAAATAAAAAATAACTATTATATTATCTTTGTTCTTGTATTTTAAATTGTTTGTATGAAAACAAAATATCTTTTTATATATGTTATTATTTCACTTTTCATGTATTGAACTCCATTTGTATAATGCTTTTCTATTTTCAAAATAAACAATTACAAAAAAAACAACAACAACAAAAACTATTATTAACACAGTGTAATTAGTTATCATTCAATTTATTTTAAAATCCTCAACTGAACTTTTCAAAGAAGGGCATTACATGTTTTGCAATAACTTCATTTTTCTATAATATTTATCTTTAATTTCATCTTTTCGTAGTTTTATAAATATGCTAACGTCTTCATTAAACAGTGATAAACAGACCCACACAAAATACCAAAAGTTTGAACGATCTAACGAAAAGTCACATATAATCTGGGTTCAGTCAAATTTCAACGTTTCTGATAAAAATAATTCATTCATTTTCTCCGAGGGAACTATGTCATGTATGTTCAAACTTTGTCCTGCAGTTGTGGCCATCTTGTATTTTTGACAGACAATAAAATAAAACAACAATTTTATCAAATGCTCATATAAAGAACATTCCTATTACGCAACATTTCAATCACATATGTGGTTTCTGAGAATATTTGAATTTTCAGGAAGTTAAATCAGTTTTGCAACTAGGTTGAATATTTGAATGAAACGAGAGTGGGGTATGCGGCATGCTTTCAAAACTGACAAACAAAAAAATTGCATTTAAAGCAAACTCTTATTACTCTTCTTAAACTCCACATTTTTGCTTCCATGCTAAAAATTCAGCTTTTTCTAAATTTTTGCCAAAAAAGTGGGAGGGGGGGCAAAACCAGTTTTGCCTACCCCATTTTTGAAAGTTGGGGGCATGTGTCCCAAGGACCTATCTCCTACAACTGTTAATTAAGCAACAGCTCACATTTAACCTATTCAATTGGCATTCGTCATGGATAAAGATGGGACTGTGTGTGTAAGATATAGTTGAGAAGGGGGTCTCCCATAAACAACCCCAGCCATTTATACTGTCGTTTGTGTGTGTAAGATATAGTTGAGAAGGGGGGTCTCCCATAAACAACCCCAGCCATTTATACTGTCGTTTGTGCATGTAAGATATAGTTGAGAAGGGGGGGTCTCCCATAAACAACCACAGCCATTTATACTGTCGTTTGTGCGTGTAAGATATAGTTGAGAAGGGGGTCTCCCATAAACAACCCCAGCCATTAATACTGTCGTTTGTGTATGTAAGATATAGTTGAGAAGGGGGGTCTCCCATAAACAACCCCAGCCATTTATACTGTCGTTTCTGAGAAACATATTTTATATTCATGAATTTTAGTCAAACCAGAAATAATCTGCATAATCAACAAATCCATAAATTTCACAGAAAAACCCCCCAAATCATGTGTTAAAAAATCATTATACAAAATGCATACAGTAGTTTCTTGTGGCGTTTGGCCAGGTGATGTACTTACAGTACAGTCAGAGACATAGAGTGATAAATCACTGTGATAGACATATCACTCTTCTTAGTGATACTGATATATCTTTTGGTCTGTTTAATCTATTTACTTATTTTGATATGCCTTTTGCCTTTGGGAGATAGTAATTATTCTCTAAATGTAAAAGAAATTCTGAAGATATATTTAATAGAACAAAAGATACAAATGTATATCCAAATCACCAAGATGATTGATAAGTCTATCACAGTGATTTATCACGCTATGTCTCCGACTGTACTGTAAGTGATATGGTTCAATATATATATATGGAAAGATAGAGTGAGTGATTGTTTGTTAATGCCAACTCAGCAATTTTTCAGCTATACCATGGCGAGAACAAGTTAATTTTCAATGAGATGATGATGAGGTTCACTTTGTACTAGATCAACATGCTTAGTTAGATTTGTATAGTGCTAGCTCACTGAAACAACAGTCCACGAGTAGACATATTGCCCCACTTGGACACATTATTCTGATTCTGAGCCAACCAGCCTATGCTCTTACTCCTTAATGCTGTGTGCTTAGCAGAGAAGCAACAAATACCAATTTTATAGTCTTTGGTGTGACCCGATCGGGAGAAGATAAATAAAGGAAAGATAACTAATCAATGATGAAATACAATCTCACCGTCATGGTCGTGATCACATGGTGGTTGGATTTACGTCTACCTATGCAATCGGTGCCTATCACCACTGATATTGTGAATTCTAATTTTGTCATTGACTTGCGACAGGTTGGTGGTTTTCTTCGGGTCCTCCGGTTTCCTCCACCAATAAAACTGACCACCACGATATAACTGAAACACTGTTGAAAGTGGTGTTAAACACCATAACTCTAACCCTCAATATAAAAATAAGGGAAGATAGATAATCAATGATGAAATATGAACTCACCTAATTGGCATGTCTAAGGAATAAAATGGATTCTTCAATGCAAAATCAGCATAAATTTCATACAGTCTTTTTAAAAATACATCCATTGCTGTTTGTCTCGTGTCTGATATGACAACAAATTTTATTCCTGGAAAATAAGATGCAACACTATGAGCAGAAAAATGAAAATAAATCATTATTCAATTCAAATATTTGATTGAATAATGTGCATAATTTAATTTTACAATACACAATGGGATTGCACATCAGGCATAGCCTATGTAAGTGCTCTCCCTCAATAACTAAGGACACCAAGTCTGATAAGAATAAATAATTAATTTACATTATAATTAGTATACAAAAGTTTTACTCAAGGGAAATTTGAAAATTTATAATACAAAATGTAATTCTAAAACAGCAGAAATGAAGATCACTATCAGCAGGAACATAAGAAAAAGATGAATACAAACAGAAGATAAATTAGAATGAGCACAAAAAACTATATATATATATATATTATAGCTCACATAAAAATGTAAGGATTCTGATTGGATAACAAGCCGTATACATCAAGCTATGTATACGTCTGTAGCCGTATACATAAGAAATATTTCTATCCCGTCGAGGGGCCCCTGTATATTTCAGTCTCCCAAAAACGATAACAACATGGACGACAAAAAAATNACATTATACAATTATTGACTTTGATATAGGTTGCTACAGGGATTTATCAACCTGAAAAAAGTTATATTCACTGAGCTGAAGGCGAGGTGAATATTGCTTTTTGAGGGTTGATAAATCCCAGTAGCAACCTATTCCAAAGTCAATGATCGTTTTATTATATGATTGTACATGGAAAAAAACGTTTCCGGCATATTTTTAGCTTTTAAATATGTTCAGAATATTTCGACAGCTACATTTGTTGCTCTATGCGTGTTTTTGGAATCTTTTTCTTTCAAGATTCTTCTGAATTCAGCCCTGTCCACTGTGGCAAACTGCGCAGACGACAATTCATTGTCCATTTTATTTTATTTTTTTATGTACAGACGTCAACAAGGCATTCGCTGATAGAGAATGACATCAAGGAACCCCGGATGAAAGACGCCCCTAATTGGCAAATATTGCCGAGAGACGTAAAATTTGATTGGAACGTGGAATTCTGGAATCTATATTTCTATTTTTAGCCCAAATTGGGGTGACATTACAGTCCACACTACCTATGAGCTAATTTTAGCTCATTTGATGTTGACATTGCACGTACACATTACTTTTCAAGTTGATTTCAGCCAATTAGAAACTAGACAAAGTTCAATCATATAATAATTTAATTTGATAACCTGTCAGAATTTTATTAGCTGCCATTATTAATTACCAGTCATAATTTGATTACCTGTCAATTGATTACCAGTCATTATTTGATGACGTCATTGTACATTTTGTAGAATCCTAAGAGATATTATTACATGACTGTAATTTAGCTTGCATATGATTGGCTTAAAACTGATTAAGAGGTTTTGAGTACTTGAGATATCACCCTCTCGGTTAAAAATAGATCCTGGCAGGTGTCCGGAAAGTGATATCACCCTTGCAAGACATAAAAATAGATGGGGAAAACTGAACTTTTGCTATCCTATCAAATTCGTTCTTTCGTTGTTCAATAATCAATGAGATTGCATTTAATATTTGTTTTTCGGCTGAATCATAAACAAATGCTCCCAAATTGCGATATTTTATTGGTATGACGATGAATTTGTAAGTAGAAAACACTAAAACATTTTCATGAAATAAAACAATCATTGACTTTGGAATAGGTTGCTATATGGTTTATCAACCTTTATAAATGTAATACTCACCGAGCCATATGAGAGGTGAATATTACCTTTTTTCAGGTTGATAAATCCAGAAAGCAACCTATTCCAAAGTCAATAATTGTATAATGTTACCTGTCATAGTTTGATGACAATGTAGTTTAAACACATCAGTCTAGTTACCTGTCATAGTTTTATGACAATGTAGTTTAAACACATCAGTCAAGCTACCTGTCATAGTTTGATGACAATGTAGTTTAAACACATCAGTCTAGTTACCTGTCATAGTTTGATGACAATGTAATTTAAACACATCAGTCTAGTTACCTGTCACAGTTTGATGACAATGTAGTTTAAACACACCTGTCTAGTTACCTGTCATAGTTTGATGACAATGTAGTTTAAACACACCAGTCTAGTTACCTGTCATAGTTTGATGACCTAGTTACCTGTCATAGTTTGATGACAATGTAGTTTAAACACACCAGTCTAGTTACCTGTCATAGTTTGATGACAATGTAGTTTAAACACATCAGTCTAGTTACCTGTCATAGTTTGATGACAATGTAGTTTAAACACATC
>MJUT01008774.1:433054-445822 GCA_002080005.1 Gigantidas platifrons | reverse complement strand
AGTCTAGTTACCTGTCATAGTTTGATGATAATGTAGTTTAAACACATCAGTCTAGTTACCTGTCATGGTTTGATGACAATGTAGTTTAAACACATCAGTCTAGCTACCTGTCATAATTTGATGACAATGTAGTTTAAACACACCAGTCTAGTTACCTGTTATGGTTTGATGACAATGTAGTTTAAACACATCAGTCTAGTTACCTGTCATAGTTTGATGACAATGTAGTTTAAACACACCAGTCTAGTTACCTGTCATAGTTTGATAACAATGTAGTTTAAACACACTAGTCTAGTTACCTGTCATGGTTTGATGACAATGTAGTTTAAACACATCAGTCTAGCTACCTGTCATAGTTTGATGACAATGTAGTTTAAACACACCAGTCTAGCTACCTGTCATAGTTTGATGACAATGTAGTTTAAACACACTAGTCTAACTACCTGTCATAGTTTGATGACAATGTAGTTTAAACACACTAGTCTAGCTACCTGTCATAGTATGCAGATTTTCTTTCCTTTTTATTCCCTACCTACAATGTATGTTTTTTAATGAGACATTCTTATGGTTTCCTAGATTAAAGGGTTAAATGGGAAAAAAGGGACTACATTGTCATCTACCTGTCATAGTTTGATGACAATGTAGTTTAAACACACCAGTCTAGTTACCTGTCATAGTTTGATGACAATGTAGTTTAAACACATCAGTCTCTAACAACTCTATACCAGATGATCTAGGTTCTGGTGATAGCTGTGAACCAATGGTGAATAACCTAAAAAAAATATTAAAAAAATGTCCTAGTTATTAAACTCGTAATTTAGGGATAGTGTCTACAATATTTTTCACTAAATAAATAAAGAAAATTTTGACTTCAGATTTTCAAAAAGGTCTGTTTGGTGTTAACTTTAATTTGTTTAAAAATATATTGCATACTCCTCTTTAAAATGCTAAGGAAAAGAAAAATAAAAGGCTAGCCAACACTGAGCGCAGCATGATAAGGCCACAGGATGTTGACAGGGTAAAGCCGAACATGTGTATATTAAAAGCAAGTGTTGACAGTATTACAGTAATGTGTTGGATACAGTAATATTCTGGAGACGGGAATTTGCTGTTTCAGCTGTATTTTGGGAATTTGTCTTGTAATACTATTTTAAGCACTGACCCTTTTTCCCCATTTAACCCTTTAATTTAGGAAACCAAAAGAATGTCTCATTAAAAAACATACATTGTAGGTAGGGAATAAAAAGGAAAACAAATCTGCATACATGCCACATGTTTGATATTTTTGGAGCGAGTGAATAATTGTTGTTTTAATGCCAATTCAGCAATTTTTCAGCGATATCATGGCGTGATATTTTGGAATATGGGTGCCTTATAGCCGTCTTTTCAAAATAAAATAGCTTTTTTCATTGACTAATAAATACATTTTTTTGTGTAAGTCATTAAAATTAGCATTTTGCAAAAACGGCATTAAAATTAGATGAAAATATGCAAAAGTTCAAATTTGGGAATTTGCACTTCATGGCCGCATTCCGTAGAGTTTAACTCAGAAATCATAAGAGATAGATAAAATCCTGTACACAACTTTATACATATACATACAAATTATAAATACAATGTACACTTGGCATTATCATCAAGACAAAAATCTCTGCCCCAGACAATTTGCATTAGAAGAATCAATAGAAGGATAACTTGGGATAATTCAATATGTCTCCTTTTGGTAAATTGCGTTGGGGTTATGGTGTTTAACACCACTTTCAACAATATTTCAGCTATATCGTCACAGTCAATTTTAATGGTGGAGGAAACCTGAATACCCGGTGAAAACATGCCACAAGTCACTGACAAACTTTATCACATAATATTGTATCAAGCACACCTCGCCCGAGCAGGATTTGAACTCACAACCTTAGAGGTGATAGGCACTGATTGCATAGGTAGTTGTAAATCCTACTACCATACGATAACGGCCACGACTGCCCCCTTCGGTGAATTGGACATATAATAAAGCACAACTGTTTAATTCTAATTCCTTTAAAATGTTTAGAGTATATGTATATTTTGTTTGATACAATAGTTTCTTGTGTCTAATGTCACAGTCAGCAATTTATTTTTTATTTACACGGATACACTTGTAGTACATGTACTCACGAGTGAAACATGCTGGCAAGCATAATTTTCTCATTCGTAGACAATTTTTGTCGACCAAATTTAATGTTGATTGGATAATTCTCAGGAAGCGAAAGAACGTCTAGGATTTCCCTCCCATCCTGGAGGTAGCGTCCTTCAGCTGGAATGCCATTGACACTAAGTACACAGTGACCGACTGAAAAATAAATATAATCATCAAATGGAACACAGCAATACAAATGACTATGACCTGGATTACACAAATCATTATCCAATTAAATTGAATGGTTGGTAATGGTGTTTAAAGCCACTTTCAACAATATTTCAGTTATATCATGGTGGTCAGTTTTATTGGTGGAGGAAACCGGTGTACCGGGAGAAAACCACTGACCTGGTGCAAGTCACTGACAAACTTTATCGCATATTATTGTTTTTATAGATAGGTGTGAATTATGGCGATTGATCAGTGAAATAAATTCCGGTATCTCACATGTGAGATATTAGTTTTTTCCCACCAGAACTACTTTTACACAACTATAAGTGTGGTGGTTACGCCCCTTGTTGTGTTACTGTGAATACATATACGATTGTAAACTGAAAAAATTCTGCGAAATGTTATTGACGACTTTGGCACATAACCAACATGACGTCATTGACATTGTCGTCATATGAAGACTTCCAGTTTGAAACGTAAATAATAGACATTATTTGGCTTCATAATTATACGCTTCAATTTTGATCAAATTTAACTAAAATAAATTTTCAAGGTAAACATTTTAATTATTTTTGTGCATTGTTGTAAATATGACATGTAGGATTTCACATTTTCAAAATGGCATATCAGAGTGGAATGAAACAAGATGTTGCACGCTACGTCGTGCTAAGACTACCCCCATTCGTTCATTTGTAAGTCGCACGGCAAACAGGAAGTAGATGTGCGGTAAACCTGGAAAGGGGAGACACGGTACAAGTCACCATGCCAAAGCCATATATCAAATATAAAATCATTTCTTCCAGTAGAAGCTGAGATATCTGTTACGAAAGTGTGATAGGACGGACAGACGGACGGACAAGGTGATTGCAATATAGCCTCCTCTCTACGAGTAGGGGTATAATATACAAATTAAAAAAATAATAGATAAGAAATTTTGAGTCTATATAATTAAGAAATAAATCATGGAAGCCAGAATGTGTTGGGAGTTTTAACATGGATTGGCAGATATTAGTATTTTATACCGAGCCAGAAGCGAGGGATAAAATTTACTAATATCTGCCAATGCATGTTAAAACTCAAAACACATTCTGGCTTCCATGATTTATTTCGATTCTGAAATGTCTATGAGTACAAATACGGTAGTATACTTTGATTGGAAGACGGTAATTTATATTTAAACGTTTGCGGAAAATGTCGCACACAATTTATGCTGCCAATAGAAAAGTCTGCCACATTCAACCGGCATATGTGCTAATGAGATTATACCAAATGAATAACTCGCTCGTTTGTTAACAAAGCGAAAGAAGGAGGTCATGTTAGAATAAACAATATACATGTAACTAAATCATACATTTTGAATATCAAAATAAGACCACTCGTGACCGAATATGCAGACGATTAAACTCGTGGGCGAAACAAATTCAACCCACTCGTTTAATCATTATACATACATGTACTTCGGTCACTCATGGTCTTATTTTGAGATTCAAAATCTACGATTAGTTATACTACATTGTATATATATTGTACCGAGTACACCTTGCCATGGACGGGTTCGAAATCACAACTGTAGTGGTGATACAAATGTAGGCACCGATTGCATAGGTAGTTGTTAATCCAACTACCATATCATGACGGCCCCAAATTAAATTGCATGAGTTTTATTACTTCCTAATTACTAGAAGATGGAATGTGCTTATTAACATAAGTGATGTTTGTGTGGTTACCATCATTTAAAGAACCAAAAGATATGAAAGAAGATTTAATATAGGATTAAACACTGTTTTCTAGGAAATCATCTACATTGTATGTATAAACTCCGGCAACTCACTCACAAACTGAATAAAGTCCGAAGGACTTTATGTAAAGTTAGTGAGTGAGCTGCCGGAGTTTATACATACATAATTTCCTAGAAACACAGTGTTAATCCTTATAATTCTTATTCTTGGACATCATGTTTCTTTTCTACGCTAAATACTATTAAAGAAATACCCAAGGAGAGTCTCAAACAATGGACATACAATACACATGATTGTAAACTGAAAAAAAATCCGCGAAATGTTATTGACGACTTTGGAACATAACCAACATGACGTCATTGGCGTCATATGAAGACTTCCAGTTTGAAACGTAAAGATTAGATGTTATTTGGCTTCGTGTACGCTTCAAATTTGATACAATTTAACTAAAATAAGTGTTCAAGGTAAGCTTTTTAAATATTTTTGTGTATTGTTGTAAATATGACTTGTAGAATTTCACATTTTCAAGATGGCAGATCCTTGTTAGTATCATTGCTCGTAGATTTATACGCGTGGAATGACTGGGGAGAAAAGTAGTCTGGTAAACGGAAATATCGATTTATAAATTCCTTTTGAATGACGTAGAAGAAGTGACGATATCCAATCGGATTAGGAGTTATTGATAAATTCTAGTAAGAATAGAATTATATACTGAGAGCACTTGATCGAATTTTTTTTTTATTAATATATAAAATGTTGCAATCCTGTTCCAAAGTCATAAAATTTCAAAACCACATTTATTTTAATTGCAACTAAACAAATACAGTTCCATATATCCCTTTTCCCCCAAACAGAACAGACACGGATGCAGGATTTTAAGGGGGCATACCAGGAGCAGGACCACTTAAGGTTCACAGTACTAGTAGGCTAAAGTGTTAAAGGAATTTCTGAACATGTGAATCCTAATCTCACCGAGATTAAGAAAAAGGGGGAGGGCATTTTAATACTTAAATTTAAAATTACTTTAAGCCATGTGCATATTGACATGTATCGACATGACAAGGAATGTGACTTTTAAGACCAATATATGTCAAAATACATCAATATTCACTTTCTGTGATGCTTTATCGTGTTTTCAACCGACGACGTTTACCTTTGATTCCGTCAACTTCCCCGAATGCGACCACGACTTTGTCGTCGTATATTTTAAGGACCAAGCTTAGAGGGAAGGCAAAAGTTTTCTCCAATTCTGGACGGTTTTGACTGTGGTCGTACTGATAGATAAGACCACCAGCTTTGTTAATAATGTAAACACTAAATATTGCCATTTCCAAATTCCATTCCGTTTTTCCATTCAGGGGAGGTAATAAGTGTTGTACGGTGCACCGGAAATTTGTTCCAGGACATTATGCCAAGGAAAACAAATACCCGTGTTTCCACTAATAAAAACATACTGAAAATTACAAATACTCGTGTTTCCACTAATAAAAACATACTGAAAATAATAGGGAAGGTAAGTTAAGTAGCATAACTTTAAAAAAAAAACCAATGCTTATCAATATGACAATAAAAATTATTGGGAAGGCCAATGATGTATATACAAATGTAGTTGTCCTATATAAATCCCTGGGAAGGCACTAAAAATTAGAGTTGGTAGGGTTATATAATTAGGGGAAAAACACAAATATTTTTTTTCTTTGCAGAATATTTTGGCATTTAAGCATAAGAGGCGAACACCCAGGACTGAAGTCAGAAAAAATAAATGAGTTTGTATTTGAAGTGTGTTCTATGAATGATTCGATGTTGATACAGATGGTTATACTGTTTTACTACTTTAAGTCATTATAAAATAAAGCAAAGATGAAATTTGATCTCGGGCAAAAACCAGAAGTTAGACCAGTTCCTGTTTTGTTGTTAGCATCCATCATGAAATCTTAATTGCCATGGCTAACAAAAGCACAGCGATGGTGTAATGGTTAGCATGCTCGCCTGGATAGATCGTTGCGGTAGATCGTCGGTTCGAGCCCAGGTTGGGTCAAACCAAAGACTAATAAATTGGTATTTGCTGTTTCTATGCTAAACATGAAGCATTAATTATATAAGGAGTAAGAGCAAATACTGGTTTGCTCCGAGTTGGGGGACATGTTTATCTGCTGAGTGTTGTTTCAGTTCTAGTACAAAGCGGACGTCATCATCTTCTCATTGAAAATTAACATGTTCTCGCAATGATATAGCTGAAAAATTGCCGAGTTGGCGTTCCTGATATTGGCGTGAACATATTACATTGTATATAGCCTAATTACTGGACTATTTGACCTCATGAGTATTTTTTTTTTCAGGATGTGGAAATAGTTTGAGTGAGCGTGCAAAAGTATAGTGATGGTACGCGGTTATCATAACATAATAAACATAGGCTACTTACCAGTTGTCATAGAAAATATGTAAACAAGTGTCAATATACATGCCCCGATATGGCGTGGAAAGTAATGGACATTCTGAATTCTATAGAAAAAGTCTTATATCAGGTAATATATTTTGGTTTTTCTGCCCACCCGTCCGGAGCACATGAATTCACCACTAGCTTTAGTGGGGTTCATGTTGCTCAATCTTTAGTTGTCTGCAGTGTATTTTTTTACAATTGTAGTGTCTGTTGTATATTCTGTCCTTCCAGTTAAGGTTTCTGATTACCCATTTGATATCTTCAAAACCTTTTTTTTTTGTACAAAGCCGAGTCCACAGATATGGTGATGATAGCTCTTCAAAGCGCAATGGTTGGTAATAAATATATTTCCAACAAGCTTCAAGCTATGTGGATAATATGTATTAACTGAAACTGTGTGCAACTTTTTTTGGCAGAAAACAGAAATTAAGAACCTTATCAGAATTCTGAATTAATTGTAATGATCATGTGATGAAAATGTAGACGGCAGATGAAAGAAAAGTGATTTTTTTTTAATTAATGAACAAAATATAATAATAAATGTGTATAAATAACTAAATACAACAGTGTAAAACACAAACGCTCAAATAGCATAAGATAAAAGAATTGGCGGTAAATTTGACATTATTATTACAATTCTACATATGATAGCATACATGTTGTATAAAGGTTGGCCGTCATATATATTTTGTATATGCCCCCTGTGGGCCCTTGATTAGTGAACCAATAAACTTAATATGTAGTACATGTATATGACAGCCATCCGTATATGATCTGAATTCATAAATATTTGTTAGTTACTAATAGTCATGGGAACCACGTCCACCAAATGATGACAAAATACGTAGGAATAAGGTCAGATATTACAAACAACATACATACGAAGTTTGACAGTAGTGGGGTAAGAACTGCTTACCTTTCTGGATCACCTGAGTTCACCCTCAGTTTTTAGTTGGGGTTCGTGTTTCTCTATGTTATGTTTTCTCTGTTGGGTTTTCTGTACGATTGTTTTTCTTTTTTCCTTTTTATTTTAGCTATTGCATTGTCTGTGCTTGGAATTTTGGCTTCTGATAACCTCTTTGGTATCGTCAGACTTTTCAGGTACAATAAATAACAACATTGCAATTCGTTTGATATTGTGCTAAGAACAATCCAAGTTGTGGTCATCCATGACCTTATTAATTAGCGTGACATCTGTTAACGTTGATAGTAAGGATTAATTAATTATTCTCGTTTCAGGTCAAATCTGTGCTTAAAACGGGAGGAAAATTTATTTCAATAGCATTTGCACAACCACATTTCCGTAAGCCACATTATGCAAGACAGGTGTTTAATTGGTCTGTCGAACAAAAACATTTTGGAAACAATTTTCATTACTACTACTATGTAATGCAAAAAGGTATGGGATTATTACAGAAAGACATTGAGAAGGAAAGAGAACGAGTGGAAAAAAGAACTGCAGAGAAAAGTGAAGACAGTCAGGACGTAAAGTACCTTGGAAGATAATGAGTTAGGTAGTTGTCTTACCCAACAACTCATTCAAGCCTATCACCAATACGGCTTGGGTTCGCGCCGGCTTTATAAATTACAAAAATGGGTGCACTCGACTCGCAGCCGCAAGTGATAAAGTTTACCAGTTGCTTTCACATGGTCAGTGGTTCTCTCCGGCTTCTTCCATTACTAAAGCTGGTCGCCGTATTGGTGATAGGCTTGCATGAGTTGTTAGGTAATCCAACTACCTAACTCACTGAGCCACCCGGGCCCTCCAAGGAGACTGTATATTTGAACGTTTCAACAGTGCAACTATCTATGGGCTGTTACAGCCGGTTCCAGTCAGACATTGTAAGAGGAAAAACATATCTTCCCTTTGTATTAGGATTATATTGAAGAAATGTTTTTGTTTAAGATAGAAGAATATAATCTTATTCTAACGAGTTATCTTTGAGAACAAAATTATCGGTGGGTATGGATGGCACTTCATTGTGTCACAGCTTTTGTTTAATATTACAATTGTGTTTGTATTGAAGCCTTTTTGTTGTGTAACAGTAAATACACACCTTTGAGGAATCAAACCAAAGACTGTGTGGCAAGTAATCATAATAAAGTGTCAGAGTGGAGCGACATGTCTACCTCCAGACTGTTGTTTCACTAAGCTAGCACTATATTTAATTATTTTTTATTGAGTGCGCTCGTTTGGTTTTGGTGATGTACATTTCATCGTGAGGTTATGTCACATGACTTTAGCTTTGGTATTTAAGCTGGTCACGTGGATTTTGAGGCATCGAGGATTTGCTATAACTGTTTGTAAAGCAGGTTTACACAGTCTTTGGTTAAGGATATTAACTTGTACTTGCATTGTATGCTGTATCGTATTTTTCTGGTTTATCACTGTATTGTATTATTAAAGGTTATAGCGAGTGTCATTTCTAATTATGACTCACTTGTCTTTGTGCCCATATAATTTAATTATTTTATATTCAGACGAACGTAGTGAGGGAGAATATAAAAGTATCATATTGAGCGTATTAGACTAGTACATTTAGCAATCATAATCTCATAAAATATAACTTGTTCTCACCATGATATAGGTGAAATATTGCTCATTAAAGATCAATTACTCGCCCACCCACTCACTCACTCACTCACATATCTTTATGCATGAGTAAGTTGTGTAGCTACACAAAATTAAAGTTGAAAAAGATATATCAGTTTTTGAAATAATTTTATTTACAAATAAACATTTAACAAATTGAGCAAATTTTTATGAACAGCATTTAGTTCATTGTAGTCATGGATTGATGAATAAGTTAGAGAATATCAATATCATTCAGTTATATGATGTACTTAAATATCATCATATAAATAAAATCAATTGAAGAAATAAGAACAGTTTGAAGTTAGCAAATGGGTAACCAGAATCTGTAAATAGAAGGACATGCAGACAATACAATGGTCAAAAGACAAATGGGTAACCAGAATCTGTAAATAGGACAGACAATACAATGGTCAAAAGAAAACCGCTGATCTTTAATTGTCACTGATCACTTGGGATTTAAAAATACTATCACTTATGTAAATAAATTAAAAGTCATTTGCATTGGTCTCAATTTGTCAGTCACTTGCGACAGTTCGGTGGTTTTCGCAGGGTACTCCAGTTTCCTCTACCAATAAAACTGACCTCCACGATATAACTGAAATATTGTTGAAAGTGACGTTAAACACCATAGCCCAAACCCCCTCCCGTCGAATTCTCAATTCATTTATGTTTAAACTTTAAACACACACTCACATGTATATAGAAGCACTTATCAAATAGAAATATAGGGATCCATTTGGAAATGAAAGAATGTAGTTGTGAAAAAAAACCTTTTCTTACACATTGTTGGTCAAACGTTCAACCCAAATCAACAAGACAAACAATCTCCTCTCACCTCAACTTATTAAACAAAAACGACTAAAGCTATAAATAAGGTCGTAGCACCCCAGTCTTGATAATTGGAATAACAATTTAAGAGCAGTTCTAAGGAGATATAGCAGCATATGCTTTCGAATCTATTTTATAAGATTACTTAATATACCACACTGTCAAATCGTTTATATTTATATTTAAAATTGTTTGGTCGTAAAACGATCATATTACCAAGGTAGTTCTCGAAATGAAAATTTGGATGTACTCGTCCGATTCAAATCCTTGCATTTATTTTTATACAGTTCTAAATAAAATAAAACATGTAAAATTTACTGTTCCGAACAAAGTTTTACTGGTCTTGGGCCGGAGGAGCCGTGCTCATCGTGATGACTGAATGTAAGTTGATATATTTGGGCAAAAGGAAAACCCAAACATAACTTTGTAAACATGAAAATAAAACGTGTACACTACACTACACACGAAAAAATGTCTGTACAACACAAACTAATCCACATAACATATAAAAGTAACACAAACGTAATTATTATGCATACAAGTTTAATAGCTTGTTTACTGATCTTTATTGTAAAAACAATATACAAAATCTATATATACATGTAGGACGGGGACACAACTTAGTAGTACATTCTGTAAATAAAGGTTGCTGTGATTAAACAGACTTTCTTTCCAATTTCCAGTCATTAATTCTCCAAAGTAGATAAGGATATATTATAACAGTTATTACATATATAGCACTAATAGATATTGCTTTTCTGGAATGAGCGACAATTAGCAACAATTAAAAGAAGGCACATTACTTCTCTAGCTTCCTCTTAGGAAAAGAACACACAAGCTGATGGTAATATTCAGGATTAACACAGGAACAAAACTGAGTAGAGCTTAAAGCACTGAATGGGATCATAATCTTAATTACTTTAGTATAAGATTGTTCTACTGTAACCAAAAAATTTAAAAATGTATAAACAAACAAAAATGTACAAGACATAACGATTAGATTACTGGTCTAAACATATTGATGTATATATATGCATAGGTTTTAACATAAAGTGAGGTTTAAAATATGGAGGGCGGTAGATCACAATTTTTTTATATTTTGCGAACTTTTCTTTTGTAATTATTAATTATTGTGATGGCCAGAAAAAGTAAAATAAATATGATAAATGTAAAAAAAAACAAAACAAAAAAAACTACAGACTAAAAAGCTGCTTAGCTTTCCCTTATTTGGCCTGCATAGACGAGCACTCAAATTTATCAGCAATTACTACTGGTTAGCTAACATGTGACACGACTCTTATGCTAACAACCATCAATGTTCTTCAGTATAGTGCTACTGATAATGCTAACATGTAACATTAATGCTCTTCAGTAGTTAGTACTACTAGTAATGCTGACCAAGATTATTCCGATGTCATCTCATTTATTGCTATTCTCGACTTATTTCGCTTGAATTCACGATAAATGTAGACTACGGCCCATACTGACTTGACCAAATTACTGCTTTTACTGTCATCAGCAGGATAATATTTTGACCTGAAAGTGAAAGGGGTTGACATATTATGCACTTCAACAACAGTTTGGCCCCAACTTATTTTTTTTTTCAAATACATTTGTACGGCCACAATATACTAGTAATTGAAATATTGTTGACAGTAGCGTTAAACACCATAATCCCATCCATCCTTTTACATTTACATGTATCTATATTATTATTATTAATTATGACCAATCAAATCATCCCTGGGACCTTTTCAAGCCATATTTGAAATGGTTACTGGATTAGAAAGATTAGCTGTTACCTATAACAACAGGAAGAACAAAATCCACATTTAAAACTGTAAATTACCTCAAAATGACCACATAATCGTCAATACTTTGTAAGGTCTGTTTTTTACTACCTCCCTCTAAAAATACCTATGTAATCAGTGCCTATCACCACTAACGTTGTGAGTTAGAATCCCGCTCGTGTGTGGTGTACTCGATACACCATTATGTGATAAAGTTTGCTAGTAATTTGCGACAGGTCGGTGGTTTTCTCCGGGTACTTCGGTTTCCTCCACCAATAAAACTGTCCGCCACTATATAAATGGAATATTGTTGAAAGTGGCCTTAAACACCATAACCCTAAATCAAACCATTGAGATACCGATTTGCTTCATTTAAATTTTATTCAGAAATTATGTATAGTTTTTACAATCCAACATACCTCATCCAAATATCCTTCAAAACTTTTGTAGGGGCCACCTA
Organism: Gigantidas platifrons; assembly: GCA_002080005.1. Taxonomy (NCBI): domain Eukaryota; kingdom Metazoa; phylum Mollusca; class Bivalvia; order Mytilida; family Modiolidae; genus Gigantidas; species Gigantidas platifrons. The sequence continues at coordinate 433,622 of MJUT01008774.1, read as the reverse complement.
AACCGAACGAGAATCCAGATTGTCGTTTCTCAATGGGCCCTGTAAAGACATAATTCGAAAGAATAGCAATACCAAGTCAGGGTCATTACGGTTTTCACAGTTTTCCGGTTGTTGACTGATTTTGTCTGTTTATATATGTGTACTTATGAGTTTTGACTTTCCCTTTGAAAGTTTGCTCGGTGTTCGGTAATTTTGTTATTGTCCTTATTAAGGAGAAAAAACACTAATTTGTACATAATGCAAATTTCTTCAATACGATTTTAATGGGTTCGTGCTGCTCAATCTTTAGTTTTCTGTGTAATGCTTTGTAGATCGTTGTTTATATTAATTGGTTCGTGCTGCTCAATCTTTAGTTTTCTGTGTAATGCTTTGTAGATCGTTGTTTGTTTTAATGGGTTCGTGCTGCCCATTCTTTAGTTTTCTGTGTAATGTTTTGTAGATCGTTGTTTGTCCTTTTGTCCTGTTCATTTTGCCCATTATATTGTCTGTCTTCTTCTATTTACGGCTTCTGATTATCCCTTTGGTTCCTTTAGTTTTCTGTGTAATATTTTGTCCTTTTGTCCTTTTG
>MJUT01008774.1:422101-432901 GCA_002080005.1 Gigantidas platifrons | reverse complement strand
TTCTTTAGTTTTCTGTGTAATATTTTGTAGATCGTTGTTTGTCCTTTTGTCCTGTTCATTTTGACCATTATATTGTCTGTCTTCTTCGATTTACGGCTTCTGATTTTCCCTTTGGTTCCTTTAGTTTTCTGTGTAATATTTTGTCCTTTTGTCCTTTTGACCATTATATTGTCTGTCTTCTTCTATTTACGGCTCCTGATTTTCCCTTTGGTTCCTTTAGTTTTCTGTGTAATATTTTGTCCTTTTGTCCTTTTGACCATTATATTGTCTGTCATCTTCTATTTACGGCTCCTGATTTTCCCTTTGGTTCCTTTAGTTTTCTGTGTAATATTTTGTCGTTTTGTCCTTTTGACCATTATATTGTCTGTCTTCTTCGATTTACGGCTCCTAATTATCCATTTGGTTCCTTTGGTTTTCTGTGTAATATTTTGTCGTTTTGTCCTTTTGTCCATTATATTGTCTGTTCTTCTTCGATTTGTGTCTTCTGGTTACACCTTTGGTATCTTCAAACTTTTCCTTTTCTAATGGTCAGTTTTTATTGGTGGAGGAGACCATCAGAGTTATCAAAGAAAATCTACAGCAAGTAATTGACTAACTGTGCCTAATAAAGTTGTATGAAGTACATAACGCTATGGTTGGGAATCGCACAAAAGCCCCTTAGGACAAAAGCACACAATGATGAAAAGTATTTAGTCAATATTTTGTATGGTATACATTTTATTGCCTTTTCTGTGTTAATGGAAATAATAGTTTTTGTTGGCCTATAAAAGAAACGTATTTTCCCTATGTGTAATTACAGTGAAGTAATTTAAATTCATGGATTTAGTAAATATTTTTATGTTCGTGGATATCTTTGTGTAGTAATAAGCACGTACATATATAGTGCTAATGTTTTGGGTTTTTTTTTGTTGATTTTGTTATTTCGTGCTTTGATACTATTCACGAAAAATGTTCATACCACGAATAGCAATGGTTAATTCTACAGAATCAACGGTGATTACACTCCAAATTATCCAGAAGCACTTCCATGTTGTTATCTAGCCACACTGATGTTTCACTTCGATGTATAAAGAATCGTGGTTATTTCATTTGAGAGTTATCCAGACATAGTGTTATTTCATACTGAGATATCCAAACATCGTCATTGTGTATTAACCCATCGTAATTAGGCCCTTTGACGATGAACTTACTTGAGGAGGGTTATTCCGCAAACGCGTCGAGCGTAGTAATTAGATATCTAAATGTGTGGCGCACTATATATTATATGTCTACGTGTTTACTACATGTGTACGTATTTACAAGACATTTACATGGCCATATGGTTTTGGGGTCGTTGTCATTATCGTATGGTAATTGGATTTATAGCTACCTATGCAATCAGTGACTATCGCCACTAACGTTGTGAGTTCGAATCCCGCTCATGCGAGGAGCACTAGATAAAACGTTATGTGATATAAAGTTTGTCAGTGACTTGGGGCAGGCTTTCTCCGGTTTCATCCACCAATAAAACTGACCGCCACGATACCGATGGAACTGAAATACTGTTGAAAGTGGTGTTAAACATCCTAAACCTAACCCAAATGTTTTTACCTACCATCTATGTGTATTATTACTGTACTTTGGTTGACTACAAACACGACAGAACCATCTCGTATATCTACCTCTACCTGATTAGACTGGTTTACCTGAAAATACAACACAATAAACTTTTTGTTTTAAATATAGCAGGAAAAACACTTTGGGAACACCAGATCTTACGACCATTAGACTTTTGAGTACGAGTTGTGTGCTTGTACACAGAAAAACAGCCAATCAGAGAATTTATTCAATATCTACAATGTCTAATATGACGATGTTAGTGTATGGTTTTTCTGCGTTTGTCTGCAGAAAATAAGTACTCTGCGTTTGTCTTTTGACTTGGATAGTCTGCTTATGTTCTCGGACATGGGTAATCGGCCTTCTTCTTCAGACATGGACACTCTGCGTTTATGTTCGGTCATATGTACTCTGCGTTTGTCCTTGGATATTGATACTCTGTATTCGTCCTCGGGCATGAGAACTCCGTCCGCGGACAAGAGTATAATGTGCACGTCCTTGGATATGGTTACTCTGCATTCGGGTTATCTTTTAGTATCCAAAGTTACATACCTGGTATGGCACCCATTGATAGGTTGTCTTCTCCTGATTTCTAAAATTTGTTATAATCTTTATTCCAATATGTGCCGTCAATTTATCCACCAGAAGTGCAAAACTTGGTGTGCATGTTGGTGATGGATAGCAGTTAGTGAGAATCGCCTGGTATTCGTTGTCAGGGGTGATATTTAAAGTTGTAAATTCAAACTTTATCTGCAGATTTCTGAAATAAAAGAATGAATAATTTATGAACTGAAGCATTACTTGAAAATTTCAGAAGTAAAAGAACAAATTATTGTGGGGTGAAGCATTTTTTTAAGATTTCAGTGATAAATATGACTTTTTCATGAGGTAATACCAAAGCAAAATATTTCAGTTATATCATGCGGGTGTCGGTCAGTTTTATTGGTGGAAGAAACTGGAGTACCCAGAGAAAACCACCGACCTGTCACAAGTCACTGACAAACTTTACACATAATGTTTTACACCTCGCCCTGATCGAACTCACAACATCAGTGGTTATGGGCACTGATTAATAATAATAATAATAATAATAAACTTTATTTCAAGAGGGTAACTCAATTAGTTTTCACTAATCTAACTTGAGACCCTTACAAAAATATGATACATTTTGTTTACAACATAATTATTTGCATAAGTAGTTGTAGATCCAACTGCCATACGTATACATATACGATCATGGCCACGACGACCCCATAAATTATTCAGGGCTATAGATGTGAAAGAACAATTTCTTACACAAAGGTGCTATTTAAGTACCGGAACGAACGTCAACTGTTAATAGTTGTCAACAGCAGCTCTTATTATAGAGATGGAGTGTTAGAATGGTGCGTTATTAAATCTAGGTTAAATATGTTCGATTAGTGTGTTGTCTATTTGAAATAAATCTCAATAAAAACGTAGATATCAAATTTAGTGCGCACGACACGTTTCTGGAATAACCTTCATCAGGTTCGCTCAAAATCGAAAGATTGAAAAGCCAAATAATTTAGTTTTGAGAGCAATTTAATAAAACAATAGGGCCAATTAACTCTTTTTCAATTGGTGTATTGCTTATCTGAATTCAATTCGGTTAACCCTATTAGATTGGTGCATTATCTGTTCGAAATAAATCTGGAATTATTCTTGTCTGATTGGTGCATTATTTATTTTAGTTAACTCTTCTTTGAATGATGCCTATGTATCAGAATTAAATCTCAGTTAGCTTTCTTAGAAAAATGCATACTCTATCTGTATTCACTCTATTTAGATTGGTGCGTTATCTATCTGGGTTAAATCTGGGTTGACTCTTGTTAGATTCGTTGATGAGAAAAGATTTGACGGTAAGGTAAGATCCGGATTGTGATGTTTATGTATTGCTTAATTTACCGACATTGGTATTTTAACTTTATCATTTTGGTTACCAGAATGTGATAAAAACTAGTCAATACTACTAATAAAATCTATAACAATTCTACCTGAAATCGATACTAGCAAACCGCCAAATATATATAAAACAATCTGCATAACCAAATAAAGCTTTCCCGCCATCTGTTACGTTAATGTTATTACAGCTCGTAGGGGTGGACATTCCTGACCAATCCATCAAACCTGTCACATCTTCTGAGCGTTTATTGAAAGGAAGATATAGGTTAGTCGTACAAGATGGTATGGCAGTTGGATTACTTGTATCTTGGATGCCTTCTGTATTGATGGACAGAGTGCTGGAACAATCACAACTCGTTTGGTTGAAGGCTGAGCCAGGTGCACATCGTCTTGTTATATTTCCATGGCCAATAACATACTCAAGATAAACAGTTGGATCACTGGGAACTGCGATGAGACTGCATGCTGTCCAGAAAAACACAATGAAAAGTCTTATTAGATTATGTGGCAGAAATGTATAAAAGTTGTTTGCCACCCATTCCTTTCCACACTAGTATTACTGTCAAACCTGCTTTAGTGGCCACTTCTATTAAATAGTAACTTGATTTTAATTTCTCTTAACTACGATTCCCATCGTAATTAAACCTGTATTAGTGACAAACAATCTTAATATCTTGTGTGACCTTATCTTAACGTGTCATTGATGTCAGATAAGACAGGTTTGTACCTATAAATACTCATGCAGCGCTTCTTTCATATTATACATGTAGGTGACATTTTATTTTGTGGAAAATTAAATTGATGTACTTGTACGTTCCCTGCACCTTAAAAAAAAACCCTTGTGTAGATTTCGAAAAAGAGCAGGTGCATTCATTCTAACGCTAAAAAGGCTAAATTGTTCTTCCCTATTCGTTCCCCGTTGTGTCTCATTCATCCCTAATTGCTCTACATGAATATGCATAGAATATTATAGTTGCTCCTTGACGTTAAGCAACAAACAATCAACCAATCTTCAGACTTCACAAAATTACAGGGGCAGAACTAGAAGAGTTTGAAGATACCAAAGGGGCAATCAGAATCCGTAAGTCGAAAGAAGGACAGACAACACAATGGCCACAAAACAGACACTACTTTTACAATCAGTGCCCATCACCACTAACAGGCGAGGTTTACTCAATACAACATTGTGTGATACGGAAGGTGGTTTTCTTCGGGTATTCCGATTTCCTCCACCAATAAAACTGACCGCCACGATATCACTAAAATATTGTTGAAAGTGGAGTTAAAAACCATAACCCATCCATAACCACATAAAATTATATTAATAAACAATACACATATTTACCTGGTTGATTATTATCCGGAGCTACAGGTGGACATGCCATATCACACACACCCGGTTGACATCCAGATCCATCAACAAATCCAGTCCCTACTGGACAACACACACCTCTCATGTCACCATTTAAGCATACCCAATAACCTCTACAGTTACCGTTCATTGGTACTGTTGACTTATTTTTACAGTGATCTACAAGTTATATAAAAATTAACTTACTAAATTACGATTTCCCCAAAAAAACGATGTTCGGTTCTTCTTTGACTCCAGTTGTTTGAGGGAGGGTTCATGTCTTGTTTGTGTATGTTTGCGTGCGGCGGCGTCCTGTACATTTGCTTTGGTTTTTTGTTGTTGTTGTTGTTTTGGTTGTGTTGACAGTTTCTCTGCATTGTCCATTTTGTATTGCTCCCTCGGTATTCTTTAGCATGTATTTGATACCGACATATGTTTGCAGCAGGCTTTCTGACAGAATGACAATTCAAAAGTCGAAACATTGCTGTGTGTAAATCATGAATTCCTTTTAAACTTATGGTTTTGATTATGTTAAAAAGGTAATGATGACTGATTCAGTATGTTTGAAGTAAATAAACGTTAGAGAATACCGAAGGGAAAAAGGACAATTCAGAGAAACTGGCGACATAGGGTACCGTACGCAAGACGAAGACAAGCAAAACAAAAACACAACGCAATATGTGTTGGACACCACTATATGCAAACAAACAACACTAACGTAAATAAGACATGCGTCCTCCTACAAACAACTGGAGGTAAAGACGAACCGAACATCGTTTTTATGCGGAAATCGTAACGGACATCACAACACGGAACTCAAAACATAAAGACACATATGCAAACATTAATTATCATTATGACAACATGATTTCTGAATTGGTGCTTTGTCATTGTGACTTTCTCCCCCAACTACAGTAATAAACGTGGGATTTAGATTACGGTAATTGCAATGCATCGTGCCTGCGATGCTATTAGCTGTTATTAAATCTCTATTTAATCTAAGAAAAAAAAAAAGATTGAATAAACATAATTCTAATACATATGACTACATTATAAGGTCTTTAACCAACATATTCTATGTTCTTAGCTAGTAGCCGTCAATTACGAACTTTAACTGGCCATGCTATTGTACTATCCATGTTTCTGTTGTCATATTGTTCTGTGATAGTTTGTAGGTTTTCGAGTGGAGGAAAATATGTGCATAATTTTAATTGTTTATTTACATCTGAATTTCCATTGGAAATCCAACAATCGAACCACGATTTTGTGTCTGTACCAAGTTAGGAACTGAATTCGTGTTACTCGATCTTTAGTTTTATGTGTAATGTTTTGTAGATCGTTGTTTGTCCTTTTGTACTTTTTATTTTGGCCATTGTATGTGTTGTCTGTTCTTCTTCGATATACGGATTCTGATTACCCCTTTGGTATCCTCAAACTTTTCTTCCCAACGCAATAATGTCATTCTCTCTTCTTTTTTTTGTTCAATGCTTTGATATGAGAGGAGGTTGTTCGCTTTGCTGATGTTCATGGTATTGTTGATCATCACTGTTAAAACTTTATTTTCATAACCTATAATATGCTTCCGCTTTATGGCCGGAAATTATTTCACATATACTTAGTAAGGAGGGGTTGAAGATACCAAAGGGGTAATCAGAATCCGTAAATCGAAGAAGAACAGACAACACAGTGGTCAAAGAAAAAGGACAAACAACTATCTTCAAAACATGAACATATAAACTTACCTAATTTGCATGTTGAGTATTTAGGCTGAACACATGTTAGCGCGTTTTCATTATAAAATTGTCCAAATGGGCAGTCTCTCTCGTGTATCATTACCACACCGGAAACATCTTCTGTCTCTAAAAACTTGGCACAGTCAAATGGATGAGGGAGGAACTGACGGTTTTTATCAACAGAACCTGTAATTTATTGTTCTAACTATTATTGCCACTAGAGATGTGAGATTATATCAACGAACTCTGTACACCACTAAAGTTGTGAGATCGAACCCCGTTTATGGCGAGGAGTACTCGATACAACATTATGTGATAAAGGTCGTCAGTTACGACAGACAGGTCGGTGGTTTTCTCCGGTTTCCTCCACCAATGAAACTGACCGCCACCATATATCTGAAATATTGTTGAAAGTGGCGTTAAACACCATAAGCCAAACCAAACGAAGCTTGTAATATTGTTTAATTAGTGTCACTTAAAGTGTTTACCAAATTTGTACTAACGGAGCCTGTTAGATATTGTTATGAATAGCATTACCACTTAAGTTGTAGTTCGTATCAAAGGAGCCTGGTATATGTATAATATATACCATGGATCTTATGAATTAACTTATTTAAACCAACGAATCCGAAGGATGAGTTGGTTTAAATAAGTTCATGAGTAAGATCCATGGTATATATGGTTTGTAACAGAAATTACATGATTGACAGATATATGACGTCAAAATCATGGAATAACAGATATATAGCATCAAGATCTTCATGCTAGACCATGGTTTGTACAAGTTCACTATTTTTAAGTTGATTACTGCATAAAAACATCAAAGGAAAAATGCGTATTTAAGTTACAAATTGTTTTATTTCATTACTTCTCTTTGCCACTAATGTTGTGTGTTTGTATCAACGAATCTTGTAGTAATTGTTCTAATTTGGATTGCCACTAATGTTGCGTGTTTGTATCAACGAATCTTGTAGTAATTGTTCTAATTTGGATTGCCACTAATGTTGCGTGTTTGTATCAACGAATCTTGTAGTAATTGTTCTAATTTCGATTGCTAGTTACATGTATGTTGTGAGTTTGTATGAACAGGAGCTGTAATACATGGTTCTAATTCGCTTGGTAAAAAACTGTTAAAGTTGTAATACGCTACAGAATATGTGAATAGTCAAAGAAAACATAAAGGAAAGATGAAAGTTTATGAAAGACTTACAACAGGTTGGTGATATTATTCGGTTTTCAGCCCTAAAAATAAAACTAGATAACCGAAATATTGCTGGAAATAGCGACATTCAACCATAACCCCATCCCGAAGAGTTATCAACAACATTAATATATGATACTATAATAATTAACTGAGGTTATCTCATTGACCTAACTTAATTAACTGAGGTTATCTCATTGACCTAACTTAATTAACTGAGGTTATCTTATTGACCTAACTTAATTAACTGAGGTTATCTTATTGACCTAACTTAATTAACTGAGGTTATCTCATTGACCTAACTTCATTTCGCCATGATATACTTTAAAAGTTTGATTCAGTCCTGGAATGGCTCAGTATGTCGTTGTTCTGCATGCAGATAACTTATTCAGCATTCTGTCTTATTTCTAATGCTTTTTCTAAGTTTTAATGCTGCTTAGTTATTTTTATGTTTGCTTGATATGGCGTCAGCATGTTTAGTATGTCCTTTATTTTTGAGCTTTTTTATGTTGCATTTGCTAACTGTATGTAAATAACTGCTTTATATTCGGTAAAAAGCCCCTGAGAGCTTGGGTTTATTGTTATGCAAAACCCGAATTCAAATAAAGTTATCTTATCTTATCTTATCTTATCTAATATAACGGAAATATTGTTGAAAGTGGCGTTAAGCACCATAACCCAACCAACCAACCAACCAACCAATCTACCTACCTTCATTTATAATAGACGTGACCGTCGTTGAACTTACTGTTGAACCTGAATTTTAAGAGAAATATGAATAAGATTTTAGTGATTATAGCCAAACCTAATGTGTCTACCACTATCAGAGTAATAAAATAACATATCATCTAACTAAAAAAGCGACAAAAATAATTAACACAAACATAATTCAAATTTAGTAAATATAATTTTACAGAAATCGCGTTCATGAGTGAATTTGATTTGCATTTTACACAATACTCCAATATTGGTCAAGTAAACAGTGTTCAGAAAATGTTAACTACAAACAGCTAAAATCGCAAATATGTAGCCCGATACGAGTATATAACAAAATACAAGACTGTTAGACATGGTCAGACAACTTGTGTTAGACTCGATGAATATATAAACCTCATGTGATAATAAGGTCCACACTGTCCTGAGGATTCTACTATTTTATGTGCATGTATTTAATTTATTATGGAATGCTTGATAAGTGCTGAACCTTTCATTATTATTTTTATCTTCCACTAACAATATTTCTCATGTCTTGAATGGTGATTATGTCATTAAATAGTGTCCGCCCTTACAATTGTCTCCTATGATAAAGTCCGAGGACGGAATAAAGCACAGCGATGACTTCTTTCGGTCTGTGTAAAGTTGTTCATTACAAATATAACACAACAGGACACAATTTCACAGGACACTATTATGTCTTAAAATTAGCTCTCAGTCTGTATCACCACTAACAATATTATTGCATAAGTTTGTTGATTAGTGCTCAGTGCTACCTCCCACTAACAAAATATATGTTCTTACCATTTTGTTGATTGTCATCAATCCGGTCAATTGCTGGAAAAAAGCAATAAAATTGTTCACGTAAAACACTTCTATGCTGTTATTTTAATAACAATAAGGAAAATAACTATAGAAACTATGACTATGACAAGTCACATCCCTCCCCACAAAGAAAAATGTGTACATAAATATCATTTTTGATTGTCCATTCGATTTCATATTTTCTATCTTCGATTTATGGTTTTTGATTGCCCGTTTTAATTTCTTAGTCCCTGGTTTGACGACAACTCCAATAGTGAAGAAAATTGAGTTTAAAAGGAACACAGTTGACCGACCTATTATAGTCAATGATTCCCACTATGTGAAATGATGTAGGGTGTATAAGCTGTTGTTAATACCTATGCAATGGCGTTTGAAAATAAAAACGATGTAAGTTGATGCTTTATCCATTGGAACAACATATCTGTCATGAAGGTATGACAAATGTTCTAAAGTTTTCGAAAAAATGCATTTTTAGTGCTCCGTGATCCATAAAGTTTCTTAATTCTTACTTAAATTAATGACTTCACTGTTCCGAATGGGCATCAACCGTTTCTTTTTTCATGTTTCGCCTATTGTCTGATATAATTCTCAGCAAAACCCATAACAAGCTTGTATTGTCTGTCCTTTTTTGTTTTACGGCTTCTGTTTACCCCTTTGGTATCTTTTAGCCATTGTATTGTCTGTCCTTCTTTGTTTTACGGCTTCTGTTTACCCCTTTGGTATCTTTTAGCCATTGTATTGTCTGTCCTTCTTTGTTTTACGGCTTCTGTTTACCCCTTTGGTATCTTTTAGCCATTGTATTGTCTGTCCTTCTTTGTTTTACGGCTTCTGTTTACCCCTTTGGTATCTTTTAGCCATTGTATTGTCTGTCCTTCTTTGTTTTATGGCTTCTGTTTACTCCTTAGGTATCTTTTAGCCATTTTATTGTCTGTCCTTCTTTGTTTTACGGCTTCTGTTTACCCCTTTGGTATCTTTTAGCCATTGTATTGTCTGTCCTTTTTTTTACGGCTTCTGTTTACCCCTTTGGTATCTTTTAGCCATTGTCCTTTGTTTTACGGCTTCTGTTTATCCCTTTGGTATCTCTTAGCCATTGTATTGTCTGTCCTTCTTTGTTTTACGGCTTCTGTTTACCCCTTAGGTATCTTTTAGCCATTGTATTGTCTGTCCTTCTTTGTTTTACGGCTTCTGTTTACCCCTTTGGTATCTTTTAGTCATTGTATTGTCTGTCCTTCTTTGTTTTACGGCTTATGTTTACCCCTTTGGTATCTTTTAGCCATTGTATTGTCTGTCCTTCTTTGTTTTACAGCTTCTGTTTACCCCTTTGGTATCTTTTAGCCATTGTATTGTCTGTCCTTCTTTGTTTTACGGCTTCTGTTTATCCCTATGGTATCTTTTAGCCAATGTATTGTCTGTCCTTCTTTGTTTTACGGCTTCTGTTTACCCCTTTGGTATCTTCT
>MJUT01008774.1:362794-385014 GCA_002080005.1 Gigantidas platifrons | reverse complement strand
AGAGCTTGGAGCTCCTACTATAAACCATTTTTGTCTGTATATTTGTAGGTACAGCCAGTGTAGCTAGAGCTTGGAGCTCCTACTATAAACCATTTTTGTCTGTATATTTGTAGGTACAGCCAGTGTAGCTAGAGCTCCTACTATAAACCATTTTTTTCTGTATATTTGTAGGTACAACCAGTGTAGCTAGAGCTTGGAGCTCCTACTATAAACCATTTTTTTCTGTATATTTGTAGGTACAGCCAGTGTAGCTAGAGCTTGGAGCTCCTACTTTGACTCACTAATTAACAAGACAATAGAGCACTTTTTCCAGGACAACATGCCTATGGATGTAGGAGGATTGTCACCGTATCCTGATTTCTTTGCCTTTGCCATTACATTTCTACTGACATGTATGTTTATATTATTATTATGAATTAGAGATTCTCTATTTTCTTAGTTTTAATGAATGTCAGTTATTTCTTGTATTTCTGTGATTGTTTCTTCAGAACTTACCGGTACATTTTATTGGGGGCTGGCGTGGTTGTGATCATATGTTAGTTGGATTTACAACTACCTGTGCAATCAGGGCGTATTACCACTAAAGTTGTGAGTTCAAATTCCACTGATGGGGAGGTGTACTCGATACAACATTATGTGATAAAGTTTGTCAGTGACTTGCGGCAGATCAGTGGTTTTATTCGGGTACACCAATTTTCTCCACCAATAAAAATATTGTTGAAAGTGGTGTTAAACATTATAAGCCATAGTCCATAAGCATACATTTTATTGGTATTTTTATTATGAGGATTAAAGGAACAAAAATAAAAATCCTTTAAAATTACTACAAATAGCAATTATATCATTATTTCACTGTACACCCTGATATATGTATTATATACAGTGTACCCTCGTAATACCACCCTTCTTTAATCCGCCACCTAAAGTTTGTGAGTTAGAATACCACACATGGCTGTCTGTGGTTTTCTCCAGTTTTATCTACAAACAAAGCTGACCACCATAATAAAACTGAAATATTGTTGAAAGTGGTGTTAAACAACAATAAACCATAACTACATTCATTGTCAAAGCTCAATTCATAACAGTGACATACACAACAAAAAATTACCAAACTTTCAATAATACACAAAAGTAAACTTGATACAAGGGAAAATAAATAATAAAATACAGCTAAGATACAAAGAGAGACAGACTTTCCTATAAGGCCACTTATCAAACATGTATGTTTTCCTTTGAAATTAAAGAAAGTAGCCTGTCTGATACAAGATGTTGTATCACCACACTGTGGTGATAAAAGAATGGTGTGACGTTGCACGAGACGTTCTCTGCCGAACTACTTTGACATGACGTCATATCATTGGAATGTGAGACAAAACACAGTAACCTGGCATTGGTGAAAGAATGGAAAAAATAACATGACGTCATGCACAAAATGTAGTCTTTCTGAGAGTATTGTACAAATTTTAATTCAACCCTTGTTATTTATTTAAAATTCGTTTTTATTGAAATGTTTAGATAAACTTATTACATACATAGTAATAATAATAATAATAATAATAAATTCTTTATTTACAGAGTGTTACACAGTTAGTTAATAACTAATCTTCCCTGAGGCCCTCATTGACATATTTCAACATACATTGTAAATACACTATACAAAAGTTACACACAAGAAGCAATACATTGTAATAAGTATACACAAAAAGATTTAGTAAATATTTAATGGTAATTTAAGGTACATCATCATTTAAAATGAGACTTTTAACTTTTATTTTAAATGCATTATGAGAGGAAGCTTGCCGTATCAAAAACTGTGTGTTCATGGTACAGACTGTGTATCAGGTCTTGCCTGTTGTGCGAACTAACTCACTATCGTGACTCGTAGTGATACTGGTTCACACAACAGGCTCGACCTGATACAAAGTCTTGTATCACCACACTATGTATGTAATGGGTTTTTATTCAGTGCAAGAGTATTCTTATAATAGGAGTAGTACTGTACTAAAACTGTACAGTGAAACCTGTCTAAACCGAACCCTGAATAAACTGAAATCCTGCATAAACAGAACTTTGAATAAAGTCCTAAAGCAGGAAATCTTTGTTAATTTAACCTGTGCAAACTGAACACCTGTCTATTCCGAACACAAAAGTTGATTCTAAGGAGGTTCAGCTTAGACAGGTATAACTGAGTAATAATTTGATGTTGTTTTTTTTTCTGACAGGTATTTTAGCTGTTGGTGTAAAAGAATCTTCAACATTTAACAACATCTTCACTGGTGTAAATTTACTGGTTGTCATGTATGTTATTATCTGTGGCTCATTTAAAGCCAACGTACACAACTGGAATCTGTCAAAGGAGGAGGTAAAACACATATAAGACTCAGATTCTTAGCTGCATTCAGTACTATGAAACACATATTAGACTCGGATTCTAAACTGCTTTCAGTAAATAGCACACCATATTTAATTTCTCGTCCAGAATATATATGATTTGTCTTATCCCCTTATAATGAAATATTCGGGGAACTTGCAATCTTTTCATTATAACCAAACTTCGATATAACCAGACCTGATATTTACTCTAGGGAGTTGACTTGGATAAATAATCTGTTCAATATAACCAAACTGATTTCATCGTAAATGGACTGAACTACAACACTCTTAATTCTAAATTGCCTTCTGTAATAGTACACCATATGTCATTTTTGTCTGAATATGCATAAAACATTAACAGCTGGATATTAAACAACAAACAAACAAATCAAATTGTATTTAATTTCAACTAATGTTTTCATCCTATGGTTATAAAATATTCGAGTACAAGTTTTGACTCATAATGCATAATTGTACAATTAGAAAACTATTTACTAGATACAAATTTATGATTTTTTTTATTCAAGTACAGGTAAAATAATCAGACTTGTAAGTAATTTTATATCAATTTACCAAATCAAAAACTAATGCATTTTGTGAATTCTGCACACCAAAATCATTGGTTGATTATTGACTGGGTTACCGTTTTTAGGTACGTATAGAACGCGGTCTTAAGGTTTAAAAGGATAATTTGTAGGTGGGGTGCGTTTTATGCATAGGAGCAAGTATCAGACACTTTTTTCAGGTCACGCAGAGAGTTGCCGGTAGCATAGCTTCGAGTTCACGGACGGCAATATTCCCAATGATCGGTGAATTATTGTTCAAATAACATTAATTGTGTTCATTATATATGTGTTATTTAAAATAAAATTGTATAAAAATTACATTTATTGCTTTTTCATTGACTTTTTGAAAGGTATGTAAATATTCTCGATGTTTGTCAATAATCATACATGTACATTGGTGTCGTTGTTCGGAACTAATTGTCCATACGAATGCAGGAATAACTGTCAAATGTTTGCTCTCAGAGGTGTGATATTTTACTTTTTTTCAATCTATTTTTTCCTGGGGTGAAATTACCTGCATTTGGGTATTGAACCTTTGTTTGAATTATCGATTTTACAGCACTTCAGCAGTTGACAAGGTCAAGGACAGTATATTGTATAACAAGGTGTGAAAAGATAATTGAACTTTCTGGGACACCTGTCAATATTATATAATATATTGTAGCAGTGGCACAATATGAGTACATTTCAAAAGAAATTATAATCTCTTTGATCAGGTCTTAATTAATGTTATTACTTTTGTATTGTTTTCACTTTCTTTGAATCGATCGTAATTACTTCCTATTTCAAGCTTGACCCAAGCTTGCCTATCTTTGATCACATGAACGGTTCATTATTTGATGAATTAATACTGATTAAAGATTAAACATATCTACATATTTATTATTTAAAACAACCATAATTCACGTAAAGAACGACAAAAAAATCAACTGCTCCATTCGTATCGTTTTCATTGCCGTTTTGAACTTGTTTTCAAATTAAACATTACCGATAAACTTCCTGCATTCACAAAACAGCTAATTTTCGCTTGCAAAATGTAGAATAATTGGTTTAAACTCTTTTAACAAAACTAATTTAACATTTCCCTGTCTGAAATTTATCAAAAATACATGGATTAACAAATACGTGATCTGTGGTAAGCAGTATTTTGCCGTTTGAACGAGGATTTCTGCCGTGAATTTTTTACTGAATTTCCTGCGTTCTATGGATAGGAACTAGAATTTTCCCAGATTTTTTGGGGAGGAAAGGGGGTGCGTTCTATGCACCAGTGCATTTGATAGACACATAAAGACGGTAAGATAAAATCCAACTGGATTGTTAGCTTGTTCTTGCCATGATATAGCTGAAAAATTGCTCATTTGTCGTAAACAACAATCACTCTCTGACTATAAAGTATTCTGGGCCGTATGTTTAATGTAAACTAGTATGACTTTGACAAACTTTATTAAGATGTATTTCAGTTTGAAGAAAAAACTGAACTGAAGTTGCTGAACATTTGGAAACGGGATTTAGTAATTTATTAAAATAAAATTTAATTTTCTATCCTTCGGTTAAATCCACAACTCTTCTCATAAATTTATAAGGATCAGATGTCATTAACCAGAGTTATACTAATCAAACTGTGAAAATTGGTGTTAAACACCAATCAATCAATCAACTTATGGAACTTTTCTTTCAGGTTGCTAATGCAACAGTGCCAGCTGGTTCTGGAGGGTTTTTACCTTTTGGATTTTCTGGGATGATGGCTGGTGCTGCTACCTGTTTCTATGCTTTTGTAGGATTTGACTGTATTGCAACTACAGGTAATACTTTAAACATATTTTATTGACAAACAATTGTACAGACAATAGATCACACACAAGTTGTAAAGCTATGAGGTCTATAACTTTCGTCTGACCTATTGTCTGTACAATTGCTTGACAATAAAATACTACAGGTTAATATAATTTAAAACTTTGTAAATACCATAAATGATTGTGTATAGTATGCAACTACAGGTAATATAATTTTAATCTTTGTAAATACCATAAATGATTGTGTATAGTATGCATATACAGTAAAACATGTTTAAACTGAACCTCCTTGGCAGGTTAGGTAATTAATAGATTTCCTACATCGGGACTTTATTTATATATTGTTTGATACAGCATTTTATTTTATTCGGGGTTCGGTTTAGATAGGTTTCACGCTATGTGTAATACAAACCCCTTCTTCTGATTGTTATATATATAACAAAGGTAGTTTATGGAGGTCAAGACAGACATTATTGCTAGCATCACAGCAAGTCTGATAGTACAATATGTTGAGACCGTCATAACTAATTTTTTTTGTCGGTCTGTTGATTCTGAAAATAATACCCACTGAGATTTAAAGTAAAAATGTATAAATTACCGAGACAGGTTGATTTTTGATTTTTTGATTTTTGGTGTTTTAATGCCACTTTCAACAATATTTCAGCTATATCATGGCGACAGTTTTAGTGGTGGAGGAAGCCGGAGTACCCAGAGAGAACCACCGACCATGGGCAAGCAACTGGTTAAGCTTTATCACTTGCAGCTGCGAGTCGAGTCCACCCTATTTGTAATTTACAAAGCCGGGCATGAACCCACGCCGTATTGGTGATAGGCTTGTATGAGTTGTTAGATCAAACGACCTTACTCATTGAGCCACCTGGGCCCCTAGTGAGAAAGGTGTTTACATGCTACCTTAATGTTTTATGTACTCACCCCTACTGGTCAAAAGATTATAGGAGCAAAAAAGTAAGCAATCAGGTTATATCACCACCAAAGTTGGGAGTTGGATTCCCGACATGTACTTTATATTGTGTGTCAGTGACTTGTGACGGGTTGGTAATTTTCCGAGGGTACTCCAATTTCCTCCACCAATGAAATAACTGCCACAGAATAACTGAAATATTATTGAAAGTGGTACATTGTAACTTGTGCAATCTGACACCTGAATTTTCCGACTTCCTGCAACATTTGACAAATATTTATGGTCCCAAAGTATTTCTGTTAACTTAAATAAAACCTGAGTATTCCGACATCCTGTACCATGCGATACATTTCCCTGGTCTCATGGTGTGTTGGATTAGACAGGCTCCACGGTATTAAACAAACATATCACTATAATGATCTTCGTTTAATTTTTCAGGAGAGGAGGCCAAGAATCCACAGAAAGCTATACCTATTAGTATTGTAATTTCATTGTTTACTATATTCTTGGCCTACACCGGTATGTCTATAATCCTTACTTTAATGTGGCCGTATTATGACCTGGATAAAGATGCCCCTCTACCGATGGTTTTCCACAATGTGGGATGGGATGTTGCTAAATACGTCATTGCTGTCGGGGCTGTTTGTGGTTTGTCTACGAGGTATATATATATATATATATTTGATTAATTGTCATGTAATGTAAACTTTAGTCATATTACAAGTAATATTTATACCATCGTTTTCTGAGTTAAACGGTTAAACAGTCGAAGGTGTGAGATTGTTTAACTAACTCGGAAAACCATGGTATAAATATAGATTCTCCTTCAGTTGCTCGTGGGTTACGATATTTCTCCATTCAAGAGAGCGGAGAAATATCGTAACCCACATGGGCAACTGAAGGAGAATTTGTTTCTCCCATTATTTAACACTAACTTTATTTCAAAAGCCGTCAAATGAGTCAAATGTGGGGAAAGGCACGAGACATTTTAATCCTCTAGAGGATTACAGATTTTTTTCACCACTGGTTCAGCAGTGTTAAAATGACGTCATAATGGGAGAGATTTTTAACATAAAGCCATGCAATATCACATCTAGGTAGTTGATTATTGCACGGCTATTGGAGAGTAATAAAACTACAGCCCATATTTAAAGTGTGCAATATCTCGTATCTACGTGTATTATTTCATAGTTCTTAGCTCTTTCTTACATTCTAGTAAATAAGTCACAAAAATATCAAAGGAAAAGAATGCATTCATGTTACAACTGAACCTAATTATTCTGAAAATGTTTTCTGCAGATAACTGGATTGTCATTTAATTTGCTCATTTGAGACATTCAAGGGGCTGCTGTCAAATAACAATTTATAAAACCTATAAATAGGTTTAACCTTTGTCAATTGTCATGTGGAACTTTTGACCTAATCTCTAACTTGTTGAAGGTGGTCAATATTTCATAGAAGTAGAAATAGAAGAATTAAAAAAAAAAAAATGTTGGTCTGTTCTACCTTGGTGTAACAAGAAGGGATGATTTTTTTTATTTATTTAACTGATTTCAGGCATGTTCCTCTGACTAAAATATTCTGAAAGTTTCAGGGCATGGTCAGAATAGTTGAAAAAGGACTTTTTGAAGGGCATAGATCATGACTATTTTCAGTTATTTTATTTTCTGATCAGATCCCAGATCCATCTTTGAACAAGATTCATCTGTATATCATGATGTACGTTTTTAACTTTGATCTTTAAGATGCATGAAGTACAAATATATTGCCATTATTTATCAATCTACTTTAGTTGGCCCATTGGACTTCTTCTTAACACTAATAGAGTGATTTTACTTCAATTTACACGTAAACACATATTACCAAAAAGAGTCATACTTCTCTGAATAATCACTTTGAATTAGAGCCATCTGCTATGAAGGTAAAGTTTCAAATATTCTCAACTAGATTTACGTGTTACAATTGTTTAATAAGTGACACTTAGGAAAAACAATGTTTGTGCTTCAAATACATTTTTACACATCAAAGAGTGAATTATTTAGTCAAGATACAACATTATGTGATCAACTTTGTTAGTGACTTGCGGCAGGTTGGTGGTTTCCTCAGGGTACTCTGGTTTTCCTTCACCAATAAAAGTGACTGCCACGATATAACTGAAACATTGTTGACTGCCACGATATAACTGAAACATTGTTGACTGCCACGATATAACTGAAACATTGTTGACTGCCACGATATAACTGAAACATTGTTGAAAGTGGCGTTAAGCACCAAGCCATAAACATTACTCAAGAATTTACAAAAATCTATTATATTTCAGTTTACTTGGAGCAATGTTTCCACTGCCAAGAGTTATCTATGCCATGGCCACGGATGGACTTGTATTTAGATTCCTTGCCAATGTTAACAAGAGATTTCAGACGCCATTCATTGCCACGTTTATATCAGGAATATTTGCTGGTACATGTTTATTTTTTTATTTATTATTGACAAGATATATTATATATTAGAAAAATCTTTTTTGAAGAAATTTAAATGAAAGCAAGAACATGGAAAAGGGGACAAATTTTTAAAATTTTGATACAAGTACATGTATGTTGTAATTTTGTTATTCTCAGTTTATAAGGGGCCGTCATGGTCATGATGGTGATCGTATGGTAGTTGGGTTTATAACTACCTATGCCTATCACCACTTACGTGAGTTTGAATCCCTGTAAGGCAAGCTTAACTCAATACAACATTATGTGATAAATTTGTCAGTGACTTGCGACAGGTCGGTGGCTTTCTCCGTGTACTCTTGTTTCCTCCACCAATAAAACTGACTGCCACGATATAACTGAAATATTGTTGAAAGTGGCATTAAACACCATAGCCCTAACACCTCATTTTATACTGTAAAAGTTTGATTTACATGTGTGAATATTCATGACAACAACAGATGCATGTGATGACTTAATTATACCCCCACTCGTAGAGAGGGGGCTATATTGCAATCACCTTGTCCGTCTGTCCGTTTGTCCGTCCGTTCACACTTTCGTTAAAAATGTCTCAGCTGCTACTGGAAGAAATGATTTTATTTTTGATACATGACTTTGGCATGGTGACTTGTACCGTATCTCCCCTTTCCAGGCTTACCGCACATCTACTTCCTGTTTTCGTGCAACTTAGAATTTTTCTTGTTTGCCGTAATGAAAACTTTCATAACAGATATCTCAGCTTCTACTGGAAGAAATTATTTTATATTTGATATATGGCTTTGGCATGGTGACTTGTATCGTGTCTCCCCTTTCCAGGTTTACTGCACATCTACTTCCTGTTTACAGTGTGACTTAGAATTTTTGAGTGGGGGTATTCTTAGCACGACATAGCGTGCAACATCTTGTTTAGATTGTAATAAAAATAAAATGCCTTTTTAGCATCTGCTGTGTTGAATTTGCTTACCCACAGCAAAAATTTTAGTTATTAATTTAATCTATAAATTTCATAAGATAAGATAATAAAATAAGATCAATTTTATTTAAAGTCGGCACATATATACAAGCAAACAAGCTACATGAGCTCTATTGAGCTATTTAACCGATTATTAATATACAAGCACGCACAAACTAATAAACACAATAATATGTAAATAAGCAACAAAAGATAGGTAAATAATATAAATAAAACAAAACACAGTAAGTAAAGATACTCATGGTACAATATTCATTTTCTTGGCTTAGCTAAGGCATGATCAACAAAATGCAGCTTATGACAGTAAAAATTATCATAGTTACTTCAGATAACATTTAAATATGCATTATTATTTGGAACATATTTATGTTAAATTTTATGTTTAATTTAATTATTATTAGGTGTTCAGGCATTTTTAACATAGATATGAAGGTTAAATTTTCTGTCTATTTGAACTATTTGTAGATGTTATATTCCAGTTAAATTTTATATTTAATTTAATTATTATTAGGTGTTCAGGCATTTTTAACATATGCATGAAGGTTAAATTTTCTGTCTAATTTAACTATTTGTAGATGTTATATTCCAGTTAAATTTTATATTTAATTTAATTATTATTATGTGTTCAGGCATTTTTAACATATGCATGAAGGTTAAATTTTCTGTCTAATTTAACTATTTGTAGGTGCTATGGCAATGATTTTTGATCTTCAAGAACTTGTTGACATGATGTCCATTGGAACATTACTGGCTTATACATTAGTGGCTGTTTGTGTATTAATTCTCAGGTATGTACATGTCCATATGTTAGTGCCTGTTTCTTTATTTACCCATAATGTGATAATCATGCTGTAAGTTGTGGTGACATAAATAACCATGGCTGCTGATCGCAAAATATGTCATTATTTTATTCTGATGATTGAATAGCAATCCAACAACATTTGGAACACCTCAGAATTTATCCTTGAATGTTTTGACATAGTAACTCATAACTATGAGCTATGGCAGCCACTACTAGTCAGATATCGTACAAGTGAAAACCCTTGTAAAGTTTTGTTACATTATTCCCATCATGTGACTGCAGTTGGTTGATCGTTGTGTGTACATGTATGTTAAAATTTAATACATTAACTATTACTTATGGCGAGGTGTACTCGGTACAATATTATGTAATCAAGTTTGTCAGTGACTTGCAGCAGATTGGTTATTTTCTTTGGGTATTCTGGTTTCCTCCACCATTATAAACTGACTGCCACAATATAACTGAAATATTGTTGAAAGCCTTAGCCATTAACTAATTTTAGGTAGACAGTCAAATGTATATCGCCCAAGAAAGAAGTCCTTTATGCAGATGACGGACTCATGTAAATTTAAAATATAATGATATATCGATTGTTGTATATTGGCTGTTGTAGGTACAAAGTAAAATGTATATCACCCAGAAAAGAGGAAAGGAAAGAAGATGACAAAGACATGTAAGTGTACGAAAAAGTATCTTATTAAAATGACTAATGATATTTTATGAAACGAGGCCAGGATAATGTACTGGTACCTATGTTCTTCACTAGCATATCAACAGTTTTCAATAAAGATCTTAAATTAAGGGAAAGAAGTTTATAAAAACCATCAAGACTCTTTAAACCTTATTTTGCCAATTAATCCTATATGATTTACACGTACCAGAATTAAATAACTTAAGTTTGTGGAGATGATATCAAATAATATATGATTTACAGGTTTCACCAGCCTTTTATAGGGGGACCTCGTGGTTGTGATCGTATGGTAGTTGGATTTACTACCTGTGCAATCAATGCCTATCATGGGTCACCAAGCGTTGTGAGTTCGAATCCTCCTTTAATGTCGAGGTGCCGGGTGGCTCAATGAGTTAGGTAGTTGGATTACCTAACAACTCATACAAGCCTATCACCAATAGGGCGTGGGTTCGCACCCGGCTGTGTGAATTACAAAAAAGGGTGCACTCGACTCGCAGCCGCAAGTGATAAAGTTTACCGGTTGCTTGCTTGTTCTCCAGGTACTCCGGCTTCTTCCACCACTAAAACTGGTCGCCATGATATAGCTGAAATATTGCTGAAAGTGGCGTTAAACACAATAAATCAAATCAATCATATGTGGAGGTGTACTCGATACAACATTATGTGATAAAGTTTGTCAGTGACTTGCAATAGACCTGTGGCTGTGGTTTTATCCAGGTACTCCAGTTTCCTCCACCAATAAAACTGACTGCCACGATATAACTGAAATATTGTTGAAAGTGGCATTAAACACCATAAACCTAAACCCAAACCATCCTTTTATAAGTTGTCTGTAGTTTTGGAGATTATAAATGATTTTTGAGGTTACAAGGAAGTTAATCCTTTCTCTGGAATTTAAAAAAATACTGCGTGAGAAGAGACAAATTCCAATTTTATAGTCTTTGATTTGACCTGACTGGGACTCGAACCCACGATCTACTGCCCTCTATGTGAACACTCCAACCATTACACCTCTGATGTGGTTTCAAGTTATGGAAAGTCAAAATTTGAAAAAGAAACAAAATCCATTAAATAACCATTTATGATTGAATGATAACCTTAATATTCAATATAATATCAGAATGGATGTCATGTAAAATTTAGGACTTTGTTATTCATAAGAAGGGATTTACATGCAGGGCATTCCACTCATTTTCAAGGAGGAAGTGATAATCCTAAAATAGAAGGGAGGATCCTGCAAAACCAGTGTGCAAAACAAAGCCATATTTTACTTTCACTTTGACATTTTCATTTTTGAAAACAAAGTAGCCCTGGGAAAATGCAATTAGACAGGCAATTTGCCCAGTGCCCAGCTGCTGTGGAATTCCTGGGCCTGTAAATGGGTGAAAAATAAGAAACAATTTTTTAAATCTATATATTAACATTATATTTCAGTCAAAGATCTTCTTCAAAACAACCCTTATTAAGTAGTAATAAAGGAGAAGAGAGTTACCTTAGAAAGATGTTTGTTTCTAAAAAAGATCAGAAAAAACCAACATATGAGACAGAAAGAATAACAGAAATTAATATAGCAATTATATGTAAGTTTATTATTAATATTTAGAGTAGGGGCTGCCGTGATCATATGGTAGTTTTGAATTTATAACTACCTATGCAGTCAGTGCCTATCACCACTGATGTTGTGAGTTCAAATCTCAATCAGGACGAGGTGTACAACATTATGTGATAAAGTTTGTCAGTGNCTTGTGACAGGTCGGTGGTTTTCTCTGGGTCTGCTGGTTTCCTCCACCAATAAAACTGACCACCACGATATAGCTGAAATATTATTGAAAGTGGTGCTAAACACCATCAAACAAACAATATGTTTAAAGTATCTAGCTAAAAAAAAATGTATAGATGTGATATGTTGGTTCACAATAAACATTAATTATTTTTCATTTCTTATACAGCGACATCTTAAATAAAGGATTTCTGTTTGACAAGGCTTTATTATTAATGTAGCAATCAGTTTTGTATTCATTATCATAGTTTTAGTTGCATAAAAACTAACAGACTTTAAATTTGTATTGAGTACACCTTGCTACTGGCATAAATCACTCACAAACTTTAGTGGTAATAGGCATGGGTTTAAAAATGTAATTAATTACAGCAAATTACATCATTTACCTTTGGTTAGGGTAAGGGTTATGCCGTTTAACGCCACTTTCAACAGTATTTCAGCTTTATCGAGTCAGTCAGATTTATTGGTGAAGGAAACTGAAGTACAGTACCCGGAGAAAACCACAGATCTGTAGCAAGTCACTGACAAACTTTATCACATATTGTTGTATCAAGTACACCTTGCAATGGGTGGGATTGGAACTCACAACTTTAGTGGTGACAGGAATTGATTGCATAGGTAGTTCTATTAGATATGCTATACAAAAAGAGTAGGGTATGGGCATATAAGAAATAAGTTTCATATTTTGGAAAATCAGTTCATGTGACACAGATTATGATAATTTATATAAAAAAAAAATAACATGACATTACTTAATTTTTACAATTTATTGGAGAACTATGATGTTAATTCTACTTTTTATTTGTCTTTTTTTCTTTTTTTACAGTTGTATTAATTACGATATTGTGCCTTATCTTAGTATTAACAGAAGACAGTTTATCTGATGCCAGAGCATGGGCCATAACTCTGGTAATCATTTTTGTGATTGCCATTCTTGTGTTCATGTATTCTATATGGGTACAACCAGAAAATCAGGACCCCATACATTTTAAGGTAAGCAAGATAAAAGTTTCAAACTCAGACCTTAAAGGTTCTTTTTGTACAAGTAAAAGTCCATGAATTTTAGCATGGTTTTAACAACTTTTTCAATGGAGTGAAAAGTGAGAGTATATATGTTAGACGGCTTATTTCACTGAAGATGATAATGATATGAAAGGAAAGCACAGCTTTCATATGAAAAATAGAAATGGCTTCTCTTTTAATCAAAGGGATGACACAGAATTTAAGAGACTTCTGATCAAATGTATTTGCGTTTAGCGGAAACTTTCTTGCTAAAACTCTGAAAAATGTTAGAAAATGGTTTTAAAGCAGTCAGTTTTGGTAAAACTTTTGAACATAATTTTCATTAGAGGTGTCATTGTTATATGAGATTGTGTCAATGTAGATACTTTAAAATAGTTTAAAGATATTTTATTGTTCAAAAAGACAATTTTAAGGATAAAACACAAGTTAAACAATAGCAACGTCAGAGAAAACCAATGGGGCAATCAAGAATGGACAATCCATAGAGATTGACAGTATTGGGAACACAAAACACAGGATGAAGACAAACAAAACAAAAACCACCTGGCAATATTGGGAACACAAAACACAGGATGAAGATAAACAAAACAAAAACCACCTGGCAATATTGGGAACACAAAACACAGGATGAAGATAAACAAAACACAACACAAAAAACTAAAAAAATGAGCAACATGGACCCCACCAAAGACTGGGGGGGGTGAACTTAGGTGCTCACGAATGATAAACAGTACCTGTCTCTTATAAGACACCAGCCATGTTACTCGTAAAGATGTGTTTAACACCACTGTATTTATACAAACACAAATACCATAAATAAACAACTTAATCTTCTCCCGATATAGATGTCTTTGTTACAATGTAGATAATTTAAGCAAAAAGACAAATTTATAAGACACAAGTTAGACAGTTTTACCTCTGATGAAGATGCCATTGTTATAAGATTTTTTCTTATTGTAGGTGCCTTTATTACCTGTGTTACCTATTATTAGTTGTTTTATTAATATTTATTTAATGATGAAGTTGTCTACAGCTACGTGGATAAGATTTGCTGTATGGATGGTGATAGGTAAGTAACATGTATTTTAATACTTAATTTTTCTTAAGAGATTGCAATGCAATTCTCTTCATTGGCATCACCCATTTGGTGACATATTACTACAAAATCAGAATACAGGCAAAACGTCTGAACATTTCTGACATCTGAGGTTTTGATATCCTTATCAAGCATCATGATATGGCTGAAAAATTGCTGAGTTGGCGTTAAACAATGATCGCTCACTCACTATCCTTATTGGAAGAACTTAGAAACACAAATACAACTTCTTTCTTGATAATATCGTGATTATATGTATTTTAAAGATAAGAAAATTGTTATTCCTCTCACTTCCGACTACGAAACCAAACGTGTACTCCGGTTTCATCCACCAATAAAACAAACTGCCAAGATAATACTGAAATATTATTGAACGTGGCATTAAACACCATAACCCTAACCCTAACCCAAATACAAGTTATGTATCTTTTTTTTTAGGTTTTGCTATTTATTTTGGTTATGGTATAAGAAACAGTTCAGAAGGACATCAACAAAGACATGAACCATTGTTAGCTGATACGTCTGACTCTGATGAAGACGATTAAAATCAAAATACTACATATGTTCTATGGTTGTGATTAAGTTGTTTTTTAGATACAAAATTTCCCAATTTATATTGTACTAATGAATCATGGGTAATTTGTTATTTTTAGATACAAAAATTCCCAATTCACATTGTACTAATGAATTATGGATAATTTGTTATTTTTAGATACAAAATTTCCCAATTTACATTGTACTAATGAATCATGGGTAATTTGTTACATGCCAACATTTTCAATAGAAGTAATACCATTGGTCTAATCACCAATATTTACATTGTGTTTAGCCAATAACAAACTGTCCTGTTTTTCATTATAAAAGGGGCATTTAACCCCTTTTTGCAAAATCCAAGATGCATCCCTGTTAGTTTTGTTTGATACCCATGGCTGATCATGCTCCAATACTCACCACTCATCACATGTGGGTCAATTCAATCAATTACATTCGCTCGGAGTTGTACATTTCTCATCCGGCATTTATAAATTGCTATAGCATCATAACATTACTAAAATTTTCGATTGGTTGGTAGATCACAAAAATAAACATTTTAATATATAACCATGTTTTTTCATTTACTATCTAAATAAGGTATCAAAGTATGTTAAACAATTTTCTGGTCCAGTAGAAAGTAATATAAGTGCAAATGATAAATCCTCCAAATTCAGTGGAACTAATCACATTCTAGATAAATGATCATGTGACTGGAAGGATTCCTCTGTCAGTTGACCCACAGGTGATGGGTGGAGAGTTTCGGAGTGTCATCAACTGTGGGCCACCGACAATGCCCTGTATGTGAAATGTGCAATCAAATTAAATATAAAGCATGCATCATTTTATCAAAAATTGAAATCTTCTTTTCATGACATAGATTAAAGAACAAAGCTCACTGTTCTTTAAACTTAACTCATTCAGTTTATGTAGAATTCACTGTATATTGCAGAAAGCATAATTTTCATCCATCTCATTTAAATATACCAGTATTTTTATTTATTTCTTGCATTTTGGGTTGAAAATGAAATGAAATCTTAATAGGGTGACATAATATTCTTAAGTGACAAAAAAGAATTAGCTGTATGAATTTAATTAGCTTTATAATGTGTTTTTTACCCATGACAGGTATAACATAGGTACATGTATTAGTTTTTCATTGTTAGACTCATCAATATCAAGTTTTTGTAATTACATCGTAAGCTAACCTTTATTGGTCCATATTTTTAAAGTTCAAGTTACTACGGAGACGTGCCAAAAGTATTTGGTCACTGTAATTTTTTACTATAAATTTCATATAAAACCACAATTTTTCAAAGCATTATTCCAAAGTCAATTCTTGTTCGATTTTGATGAAAGTTTTACCCACAGAAGCGAGAACATACATAGTTTTCTGTGATTATTTTAAAACATTTTTTGGAAACACAGATTTTAAATATTCATGATTTAAACACAAACTTAAATTATTTGTCTTCAAATGTACTATCATTGTATTGTATTTTTGATGTTCAAAATTTAGTTTTGTGTTTAAATCGTGAACTCATAAAAATTATATATTATAAAATTATGCTAAAATTACAGTGTAAAACTACATTTAATTCTGTTTTTGTTGGTAAAAAAATCATCAATATCGAACAGTCGACTTTAGAATAATGTTTTTAAAAAATGTGGTTTTATATGGAATATATAGTAAAAAATCACAGTGACCGAATACTTTTGGCACGTCTCTGTACATATAAATACAGTTTTACCTTGTTACCAAACTCAGGTAAACCACCTCAGTGGTGTAATGGTTCGCACGCTCGAGTCGGTAGGTCATGGATCGTGGATTCGAGCTGTAGTTGAGTCAAACCAATGACTGAGAAATTTGTATTTGCTGCTTCTCTGCTAAGCATACAGCAAGGAGTAAGGACAAAGACTTGGTCGGATCAGAATCGGGATAATATGTCCAGGTGGAGCGATATTCCAACCCACAATCTGTTGTTTCAGTGAACTAGCACTATAAAATTCCAACTAAGTGGGTTGGCCTAGTACAATACGGACATCATTATCATCTCATCGATGTGTGACTTGTTCTCACCATGATACAGCTGAAGAATTACTCACATGGCATTGAACAACAATCACACACTCACTCATTTAAACTCGTTATTTTCCCAGATCGCTTAATGTTAATATATGGCCTGTTCATAGTAGTTTTCAGCTTAAGTTATCCCAGATAACTATAATACCAGGCTGTTTATAAAGTAACATGGTCTGTCCCTATACTTCTACATAACAAGGTTTAACTGTATTTACGGTAGCAAAGTTTTACATGTTTGTTTTGCGATGTAATTTTGTCACACCATATTAGAGAAATTAAGAACCGCTAAACTAGTAATTCTTAGTATCAACGTTTATTTTGTTCTACAGTAGTTTCCTCTTATATGGCGACCCCTACTTCTTCTGCAATGAAAATGTGGCCTTATAAGAGAGGTGGTCTCTATTGAGGGGACTATTCATTAGTATTTTACTCTCAGTACATTGGAAACTGAGCTTATAAGAGGTTTGACTTTTGGTGGGAATGGCCTCATTAGGAGGGTGGTCTTTTTTGAGGGGGACATTTTAGTAGTATTTACTAATCTCATTACGTCTGAAATCTGGCCTGATAAGAGAGGTAGCCTTATAACAGGGTGACTATTCTACCAGTAATTACTTTCCTTACTTTATTAGCTGTCAATTTAAATGGTTATAGATTATATTACCTGTATTTTTACCTGTGTATTTTCAGAAAGTTCCGGTGTTGTGAATATAATGAATATCAGAATGTTTTACATTTTGACAAACTTTATAAGTGGCAAAAGTGGCTCATCTCTTTCTTTGAGAAAACTTTTAGCGATTTTATTTTATATCACTTTCCCGGTAAATGTGTAATAGATGAACCTCTTAGCATAATTTGTGAAAAAAAAGATATGACCTTTTTTCTCTGAGAAAACTTTATAAATACATAATAGATGAACCAATTAGCATAATTGGTAACAAAAAAATGATATGGTCTTTTCTTTCTCTAAGAAAACTTTAAACGATTTTTTTTTATATAGTAGTTTCCCAGTAAACATGTAATAGATGAACGACTTGGCATAATTTGTAAAAAAAACAGATATTACTTTTTTTTTCTCAGAGAAAACTTTGTTAATCCCTTATAATAGATGAACCACTCAGCATAATTGGTGGAAAAACATGATCTTCTCTTTCTCTGAGAAAACTTTTTACGATTATTTTTATGACAGTTTCCCGGTAAATGCTTAATTGATGAACCACTTAGCATAATTTGGAAAAAGAAGATATGACCTTCTCCTTCTCTGAGAAAATTTTCAAGGAAGTGTACGTATAAATATGTAATAAATGAACGACTTGGCATAATTTGTTAAAAAAAAAAGAATATTCTACCATTTTCTCATTGTTTGAATTTTTGTTTCTGATCATTTAGGATTGTACGAATCTATTAAGATGGAATAAAATGTATATTATCATGATTGTCTGCTGGGCATCGTGCTAGATGATAGACTGGTTTCCATATTGCCAAATATATCATTAGACAACAAGGCCATTCACTATGTCATGTTACGTTCCTATTTAGAGTAATAATCAAAGTTATACAAACTCAGCTTTTATTTGTAATGACTGAAAAGGTCAAAGGTTGATAGCATGGCATGTTAACTCCTTCAAAATATGTAATAGTTAATTTGTTCATTGTTTTTCTCTCTCTCCATTATTACCAGTATTTCATTATTTCAGGATTGTAATATAATTATTGAAAAGTTTTACCCCAGTGGCTATTGGAGATTTTTTTCTCTCAGAAATGAACATAATGTGTCAGAGTATTGTAAATGTTTGAATTAATTCAATTTGAAGCAAATATTATTTTTAATTTTTTTTTTGATAGGGGACACATTGAAGCTAGACGTTCCATTGACAATTCTTTTGATAATTAATTTATTTGAGGATTGAAATATTTTTTGTTTAATTGTAAGTTATTAGTAATCAGTCATATGTTTTTGTTTAATTGTAAGTTATCGGTAATCAGTCATCATGTTTTTGTTTAATTGTAAGTTATCAGTAATCAGTCATCATGTTTTTGTTTAATTGTAAGTTATCGGTAATCAGTCATCATGTTTTTGTTTAATTGTAAGTTATCGGTAATCAGTCATCATGTTTTTGTTTTGTTGTTATGTGTTTATATCAACTTTGTAAAAAAATTTAGTCTTCAATCATTAACTTTTTCACATTCTTTAGTTTCCTTGATGGTGCTGTCGTTGTGATCTTATGGTAGTTGGATTTATAACTACCTATGAAATTAGTGCCTATCACCACTAAAGCTGTGAGTTCGAACCCCACTCAGGCGAGGTGTACTCGATACAACATTATGTGATAAAGTTTGTCAGTGACTTGTAATAGGTCGGTGGTTTTCTTCCACCAATAAAACTAACCGCCACGATATAACTGAAATATTGTTGAAAGTGGTGTTATACACCAGGATTGGGTTGTACAAACCTCAATTGAATTTAAGAATCAATTAAATCTTAAATGACACTTAAATTTACTTGGAATGTAAATGAAATTAATTTACACTTAAGGTTTAATTGAGACTTAAATTTAATTGAGGTTTGTGCAACCCAGTCCTGAACCCTAACCCACATGCTTTACTTTCCTTTATTTTGATTATTCAAGTTTCAATATGTCCACTTTCATCAACTTTGTCATTTTATGCACCAATGGGGGACATGTGGCATATGTCTTTAACGAAAGATCCATGGCTTAATAAAAAAAATTACATATTTTTTTCTTATTATTTGTTTTAGTTACATAAAAATACCAAAAATACAAATAAATCGTCATGTCAGTCTTATAATAATACATGTCCATTTTTGGACAATATGACTTATGGGTATCAGTGACTTTATTTGTCAATGGTGTATCTCCCTATATAAACCATATAACGAAATATAATGGTTTAAGTCAATTTGAGAAGTGTTATAATGTTTTATCTCCAATGTTTTTATTCAACTGGCCAAACTTTGACCTCTGATATCTCCATTTCTACAAAAATGGACATGTATCATTATAAGATTGACACGACGAAATGTACACAATCTTTAATATATTGTATCTAATTAATGTGTGTATGCTATGATGGAAGCAGATTTTAAATCTTCAACTTTTGAACCATCATTTATTTAAATTTAAATAGTCAAACCTGTATTAAGAGGTAATCTTTTGGACAAAGATAAAGTGTTCTTATAAGACAGGTGACCTCTTGAAAGATTCAATGCATATGAAATTTTCTATGACAGAACAAGAAAATGTGACCTTTTAATACAGGTGACTGCTTAATAGAGGTGACTGCATGGGCATGTTTGACTGTATGTACATTTATAGTTCAATATATTTTTCTTACTGTTGTGAATTTTAAATATTTGTGGTCAATGACTTTACCGAGATGGATCATATCTGTTCCGAGTTCGCCCCGCTATTTTTAGCCTGATCTTTATTTATTTTTATATTGTGTTGTTACCCATTGTTATTGAGGCAGTATTTGCACAGTATTTGAATTATACATCTGCAAATACAAACAGGCTTTATCACCACTAATGTTATGAGTTTGATTCCCGCTCATGGCATGGTCTGCAAAATGCAGCATCATGTGATAAAGACGATATAACTATTTCATATTTCAAATTTAAACATTTATTGCTTATGCTTCAATCGTCTCACATTTAGCATGTTTAATGGAATCCTGTATACATGACTAAAGGTATGTTTTCTTCATAGGAGAGAGTTTGTATTGGCACTGCTTGTTGCTCAATCCTATTCATGTTTGTGAATAATTACCTTTTGTACATCCAAAGATTTTAATTTAATTCTTTATTTATTTCAAGAGGATTACATACAGCCAGAGGCTACTTTAGCTCTCCTCAAGATTTTGTTGTATTACTGAATTTCAAATTATTGCAATATTTTAAATGTACACGTATTAAATTGTTAAATATAGTCAAAATATTGTTATTTTAGTCAGTTTATTTGAAAAAGGTCTATTTATAGAACTTGTTATGAATAAATTATGACATTGTTGATCTTGTTAATTTATTAAAGATTTATTTCATTAAATGTTGTTTCATTTTTATTGTGTTGTGAGCTTCCTGTATGACTTGTATATTGCACACATCCTGCATGACTGTATATGTACTGTCATTTTTTAGCGACCGGTCATGGTATGGTAGTTGGATTTAGTTGTATAACATTATGTGATAAAGTTTGTCAATGACTTGTGACAGGTCGGTGGTTTTCTCTGGGTCCACTGGTTTCCTCCACCAATAAGACTGACCGTCACAATATAACTGAAATATTGTTGAAAGTGGCATTAAACACCATCAAACAAACACATTTCTAGTATCCTATATAGTATATACATGTACCTAGCATGTTGTAAGTCTTTGTTAATCATTGAACCCCATCATACCCCTGGAGTCTTCCTTTATTTAAGCCAAAATAAATCTGCATTTCATAAGAATGAATTTTTCGAAAAACAATTACCCATTGCTGCTACTTGAGAATATATACTTTTAAACAAAAACTGAAGGGGCAATCAAGAATAGACAATCCAGAGAAACAGGCAACATTGGACGTAGAACAAAAATACACAACACAGAAATCTGAAAAGATGAGCAACACTGACCCCTCACAAAAAAAAGGGGGGGGAGGGGTAAAACTAGGTGCTCGCAAATGGTAAGCAGTTCCTATTTTCTCTATTGCAGCTTCATAAAACTTTGTACTCCATACATGTTGAGGTCTTCATTTGTGCAAGTTTGAATATATATTTATATATCACAATGATAATTATTGCCGACAATAGTATTGGTTTTGAAGAAAAATATTATATCATATTTTTGATCTCAAGAACTCGGGGCCCCCATTTAGACGTAGAGGGTTGAATCTCCATTTCACAGGGAAACTTTAGGTATACAATTACAATTACACTGGTTTTTAAGAATACTATTTCTTAATTTTTAAGTCCCTAAGGGTCTTCAATTGGCCTGGTAGTTTCTAACAATATTGAAATGAGAAAGGTTACTGAAGTCGGATGACAGGTGGCGGCAATAGATCACATGACCTTTGTGTCAGGGGAACTAATAACAATATGCTGGATAATATCT
>MJUT01008774.1:309851-349608 GCA_002080005.1 Gigantidas platifrons | reverse complement strand
GGGGTTTCACCAGTCAGTCTGGGCTTCCTGTCAGTTTCTAGACACCTACTCAAGGCTAGGGGTTTCACCAGTCAGTCTGGGCTTCCTGTCCCCACCTCTTCATTATAACTGGTAGTCACGAAATAGCTGATAAATTGCTGAAAGTGATGTTAAACACCAATAACCCAACCTTTAATGGTAGAAACCTTGTGATTGGATGTTTCCATTGTTTATCTTACCTAGATGATTAACTTCTTCTTCTTTTTCGCTATGTTTACTAGCCTCACTCTCACTGGCACTGGAACTATCACTGTCACTCTCTGTAAAATAATAATAACATTCTATTGGTTGAAATTCAAACAAGCAACATCTGATCAGCTTAATCATGATGCAAGCACAAAAATGCAATGAACTAAAGATTTTATGGGGCAAATTCATAAAAGAAGAAGCCAGGGCATTTTCAAATTAGAGGCTCAGGTGAGCCTGTATCGCTCACCTGATATAAATAAGTCCTCTTAAGAATGTCTGCATGCCGAATACATCTAAGTTACTATTCAAATCCCATAGGGTTCTATGTTAAAACTATGTCTGCTCATGGCAGCCATCTTGGATGAAGGTTGTGCGCTGATGGTGGCCATCTTGGATGAAGGTTGGGGTCACATGACATTATTTTGAAAGTTGATTACCTAAGGACCATTCATGCCATGTTTGTTTTAAATTGACTTACTGGTTTCAGAGGAAAAAATGTTTAAACATTTTTCCCATAGGGTCCTATGTTAAAACTAAGTCGAGTCATGGTGGCCATCTTGGATATGCAATCGGCACAAAAACAGCAAATTAGTAGAGGACCATCCAGTCATCATTTCTATAATGTTACAATTCCATCGGCTGAGTAGTTTCTGACAAGAAGATTTTCAAAGTTTCAACCAATCAGAACACATTATTGGCCCTGACGGCCATATTGGATTTCCAATCTGCACCAAAATAACAAATTTGGTAGAGGACCTCCCAATGAACAAATGCCAAGTGTGGTCCAAATCTGTTCAGTAGTTTCAAAGAAGAAGATGAAAGTATGAAAAGTTTACAGACGCGGACGACGACGACAGACGCAAAGTGATGACAAAAGCTCACATGACCCTTTGGGTCAGGTAAGCTAAAAATGAAGGCACAACCTACCAGATTCTGACTCAGATTCAGAATCTGAATCATCTAATTCTTCCTGTCCCTAAAAGTATTAAAATGAAGGCACAACCTACAGAATCTGAATCATCTAATTCTTCCAGTCCCTTAAAGTATTAAAATAAATGCACAGCCTACAGAACCTGAATCATCTAATTCTTCCTGTCCCTTAAAGTATTAAAATGAATGCACAGCCTACAGAATCTGAATCATCTAATTCTTCCTGTCCCTAAAAGTATTAAAATGAAGGCACAACCTACATAATCTTAATCATATAATTCTTCCTGTCCCTAAAAGTATTAAAATGAAGGCACAACCTACCAGATTCTGACTCAATTCAGAATCATCTGATTCTTCCCGTCCCTTAAAATATTAACATGAAGGCAAAGTTTACCAGATTCTGAATCATCTGATTCTTCCTGTTCCTCAAGGCATTAAAATGAAGGCACAACCTACCAGATTCAGACTCAGATTCAGAATCTGATTCATCTGACTCTTCCTCTGATTCCTCTTCAGTCCCCCCTTCTTCCTCTTCTTCCTCCTCCTGTACAGGAGGCTCTTTTACTTGTTTGGAAGGTTTCTCTACTTCTCTCTTTGGTAACTCCTCAGGAGCTTCTTTCTTTTCAACCTGCTTTTCTTTTCCTGTAAATATACCAGAGACTCTTAAATGAAAATTCCTGAAACGTTTATTTAAATATATCGGTGGTTTTAGAAGGAATTCCCTTTTAAAACCATGTTCTGTGGTGGCAACCATCTTGGACCAGAAATACAAGTGCTGACTGATGAAAAAAGAGAAAACCCCCTATTCAGGGCCTGAATACCTTCATTTCTTAGCTGTTTGGATCAAGAAGAAATCGGTTGATCAGGAGAAAACGTTCACCTCTGTTGGATTTAGATTGACATTAAATTCAAAAGATATAAGTTAACACTAAATATCATTTGTGAATGATTTGGTTTAAATGTGTGATATGGTTTCTGAGGAGAATCGGTTTGTATATCTCTCATAGGGTTCTATACTATACTACAGAACATATGATCAATAATGGTGGCCATCTTGGATTTTTAATCAGCATTAAACAATTAAAATTAAGAGACCCACCCTAATATCATTTGGTTTCTAAATGATATTAGAGTGGGTCTAATATCATTTGGTTTCAGTGTGTGAAACGGATTCTGAGTAAAAGCTGTTTCTATGTATTTCCATTAGGAACAGTAAATAAATCATGAAAAGATACAATTACAACCTTCATGAATGACATGTTTCACTTTCAATAACATTCATAGGAAGAAAAGTAAAATAAAATAATAATTACCTCTCTGTTGAGGTGGAGGAGATGATTTATGTTTGTGTCGAGGTCTGTCGTCTCTGTCTCTATCACTTCTCCTGTGTCTATCTCTACTACGACTTCGATGCTGACTTGATTTTTCTATTTTTCTCTCATTTCTTTCTTTATCGGATCGGTATGCAGCTGTGAAAAAAAAATTGTCAATTAGGATAAATCAGGAATCACCATTAAGGGTTAGAGTCATGGTGTTTAACGCCACTCAACAATATTTCAGTTATATCGTGGCAGTAAGTTTTATTGGTGAAGGAAATAGGAGGACCGGAGAAAACCACTGACCTGTCACAAGTCACTGACGAACGTTATCACATAATGTTGTACTCCTCGCCCTGATTGAGATTCGAACTCACAACATCAATGGTGATAGGCACTGACTGCATAGTTAGTTGTAAATCCAACTACCATACGATCACAGCCACGACGGCCTCCATGGTTATAGAGTAATATTGTTATTCTGTACAGATCTGTTAGAGGAACAGGAAATGATAACCCATCAGCTGGAGCATCTGGATTTACGGTCATAAAACTTTCAAGTACAAGTTTTGCACTTGTATCCCTAGATCGTCCAATGGGAATGTCCCATCCAATAATTAGTGTTCTGATTGGGCAATTTTGGATTACGAGTATGAAAATCACAATCAAATATTTTATGATAGAAAAGTTTTTTGTAGGAATACAAGTTTTTTTTTTTTACATTTATGTCTATATCGTTGCAGGATTTTTTCATATCTGGATTGTCTCTTCATTAAAAAAATATACCTTTGAACTTGGTTACTCTGTGTGCACCCAAGCATACATACATTTTTACAAACCACTAAAACTTAACAAAATTACAAATATTTTCAAACTAAAATAATAACTTGAACATATTTTTGTAAAAGTGTTTTCCTAATCTTAAAATGATTACCAGTAGATATAAAAAACACATTGATAATTGTAATTGTAATTATACCTTCTAGTCTGGCTTGGGCTTCTTTATATTTTTCTTCTTCTCTCTTCTTTCTTCTTTCTATCTCCTTTCTTTCTCTTTCTTCTCTCAGTCTTTTATCTCTTTCCCTTTCTCTTTCTATTTTTTCTAGTCTTTCTCTGCAATCATAAAAAAAAATATTTTGCTCATTATTTCCTGACATTTATCCAGGATACCAAAAATCAACATTATTTCCAATATTTTACACGAATTTATTACGAAATTGGAAATCTAGTTCATTACCACACAATTAGCATAATTTTTCTTTATCCCATGTTTGTTATTTTTGTGTCTAAATAAAAAACTATGAATATAAAATCATTTTTAAACATTCCATTTTTTTCCAGTCAGATAACCTCGAGGGGATTGATCCAAAAATGCTAAAAACTGTCAGACATGCAGTCGAATAACAGGTCACAGTTCGACCCCAGTTTTATCGACAATAGCGTTATTTGATTGACAGAACTTCTCAAAATTTTGACAATGATTAATTGTTAGTGTTGGCTTGGTTTTTATAAATTTTGTAAATAAAAACTTAGTGGCAAGTCTTCCAGGGAAGACATGTGTCGCCTGCGAACTTATTTTCTTTAGATTACTTCATCATTGAAAGTAACATCATGATGAAAAAGTATATTATTCTAAATTTTGTGATATACATGTACTAGTAGTTAGTTTTGACTGATGAAGTTTATGAAAATTACAATTTATTCTGAGATGATGAATTATTTGAAGGATGAGATATTATCATGCGAATAAAAATAATTTATAGCTAAGTTCCATCAAAAAGGATGTGGACATGCGATATACAGTTCTCCATACTGATGCTCTGTGCCATATATCAGGAAGCTGGCCTGTGTGGTTCCTGGGAAAAATTTGACAAATTTTTCTAAAATTTGACAAATTTTTCTATCTGAAAATATTCTAAGTTCTGTCAAACAGGAAGTGGACATACGGCAGATTCGAAACTGTCTTACACAATACAGTTCTCCATGCTGATACTCTGTGCCAAATATCAAGAAGCTGGCCTGTGTGGTTCCTGAGAAAAATGTGACAGAAATTATTTTATGACAAATTTTTCGATATCAAAAATATTCTAAGTTCCGTCAAACAAAAAGTGAACATGCGGCAGATTCGAAACTGTCTTACACGATACAGTTCTCCATATTGATGCTCTGTGCCAAATATCAAGAAGCTGGCCCGTGTGGCTCCTGAGAAAAATGTGACAGAAATTATTTTGTGACACCGACGACGACGGATAGTGATCCCTATATGTCGCCTCTGCGTAACGCAGGTGACACAATAAAGAGAAATGCCACCTGTCCAGACACAACATGAGATGACAGCAGCAAGCCCACAAGGGGTTCCCCATGCATCAGTACTAGTTTATTAAGCTGAATCACCTTCCCTTTCATTGTGGTAACAAAAACTCTATTTGACCATTGTCAAAACAGCTTGGGAAAATTCTTGGTTAAATCCTCTTTTTTTTATGCCAAAAAATATAAAATAACACAGTTCACCAATTCTTGAGAATTCAGAAATATATATATATCGAAAATACAGTATAAAAGAACTTGTTCAGTTCAAAGCATGTTACAATGTATGTCAGCAATATTTTCTAGGTACAATGAATTTGTTCGTATTAAAAGGTAAAAGGTAAAATATATTTAGGTTTAAAAATTTCAACATCATACACAAGTGTTTAAAAATTTCTCGTTAAGTTAAAAATAAAACATAAAACTGCCATCTTTAACTGAAACTTCAATCCACCAATTATAGCTGCTGAGAACTTTCTCACCAAGGATAGCCCATGAAAGCCATTCAGCTTATTTCCAANCAAAACAGCTTGGGAAAATTCTTGGTTAAATCCTCTTTTTTTTATGCCAAAAAATATAAAATAACACAGTTCACCAATTCTTGAGAATTCAGAAATATATATATATCGAAAATACAGTATAAAAGAACTTGTTCAGTTCAAAGCATGTTACAATGTATGTCAGCAATATTTTCTAGGTACAATGAATTTGTTCGTATTTACTTGAAACATGGAAATGATCGGTCGAATGTAGAACTATCTACTCTCTAATATTCAGTAAAGATTTCAAAACATTAGATAAGTAGAGGTTAAGCTGTTTATTTTCCCAAGTCAAGGACCATCCTAATATTTGATGTTTGTTGTTAACATAAAACAATATTTCTTCTACCTGACAACTATAGCAGCTTGGTTTGTGCACCTCTAGATCCAGATATCATAGGGGGAGGGAGCAGATCATTAAGTATATATCAGTAACTCAATATTATTGTAGGTTTTTGATATACATACAATCCTCAAAATTTAAATTTAAATTTACTGGTCCGAATCAAATTCTTGAATTTTATTTTTATACAGTTCCAAATAAAAACTGAAAAATTTACTGGTCTGAACAAAGTTTTACTGGTCTTGGGCCAGAGGACCGGTGCTCATTGTGAGGACTGCACATATGTCTAAGTGACTCATTCTTATTTAATAATCCACCTATTATTGTACACAGACCTTTCTTTAATTGATCTTTGCCTTTTTTCTTCCTCCATCTGTTTATCTCTAAATCTTCTTTCTCTTTCTTTCAGTTTGTCTTGGTAAGTTTCTCTTTTATCACGTTTATCTCTAGGATGTCTATCAACTGATGGTTTTAATGAGATGATGTTCCCTACAATTACAAAAAAAATCTTAGATATCAGGGAATTCCAGAGGTATTTTGATTTTAATTGGACCAGTCCACTAAAAAAGGATGCTTTAATGGACTAAATCAGACTTTAGCTGTATTTTGCAATTTTATGAAAAGAAAGTTTGAACAGTGATGGTAAACAATTCCACCAATATCAACAAAACAAACAATCACCTCTCACCTAAAGAAAGTTTCAACAGTGATGGTCAACAAAACAAACAATCACCTCTCACCTAAAGAGAGTTTAAACAGTGATGGTCAACAATTCTACCAATATTAACAATACAAACAATCACCTCTCACCTAAAGAAAGTTAAAATAGTGATGGTCAACAAAACAAACAATCACCTCTCACCTAAAGAGAGTTTAAACAGTGATGGTCAACAATTCTACCAATATTAACAATACAATCAATCACCTCTCACCTAAAGAAAGTTAAAATAGTGATGGTCAACAAAACCAACAATCACCTCTCACCTAAAGAGAGTTTAAACAGTGATGGTCAACAATTCACCAATATCAACATGTACAATACAAACAATCACCTCTCACCTAAAGAAAGTTAAAACAGTGATGGTCAACAATTTTACCAATGTCAACAAAACCAACAATCACCTCTCACCTAAAGAGAGTTTAAACAGTGATGGTCAACTATTCACCAATATCAGCAATACAAACAATCACCTCTCACCTAAAATCATTGAACAAAAAAAGATCACAACATAATGATGTTGGAAATACAGGTTCTGG
The DNA here is from genome assembly GCA_002080005.1 of Gigantidas platifrons. Taxonomy (NCBI): domain Eukaryota; kingdom Metazoa; phylum Mollusca; class Bivalvia; order Mytilida; family Modiolidae; genus Gigantidas; species Gigantidas platifrons. The sequence goes on along the minus strand of MJUT01008774.1, from coordinate 342,688 downwards.
CTAGGGACATGCTCAAAAATGTGGTGCGGTTAAACCGATGAATGGGATCCCATACCTCTCCTCTTGAAAATTGGAACTCCAATGGCAATACAGATATAAACAATTAAAAAATAAGCACAGATTTGTTAACCTTTGACATGGATCCTTGTTGGATAAAATTTTGACAAATCCCACTAGTGCAAGCTTGTTATTTAATGGTAAAAGATGGCGAGCCCAAAACACAAATGATGAGTCCAGGACTCACCTAGATGAGTTTCAAGTATCTCTGACAAATGATGAGTCCAGGACTCACCTAGATGAGTTTCAAGTATCTCTGACAAATGATGAGTCCAGGACTCACCTAGATGAGTTTCAAGTATCTCTGACAAATGATGAGTCCAGGACTCACCTAGATGAGTTTCAAGTATCTCTGACAAATGATGAGTCCAGGACTCACCTAGATGAGTTTCAAGTATCTCTGACAAATGATGAGTCCAGGACTCACCTAGATAAGTTTCAAGTATCTCCGACAAATGATGAGTCCAGGACTCATCTAGATGAGTTTCAAGTATCTCTGACAAATGATGAGTCCAGGACTCACCTAGATGAGTTTCAAGTATCTCTGCTGTGACCTAAACAAAGATGATTGATCCATACTATAACTGCAGAAATCAGAAAAGGTTTACTCACTGTCTTTACCCTTTATCCTTCTTCTGTCTCTGTCACGATCAGGTTCATGTTTGCCTTTATCTTTCCTCTGATCATCTTTACGTTTGTGTTTACGACTTTTATCCTTTCTTCCTGCATGAATCTGTGGTGGCTTGATGTCTAAAGCATCACTGTCTTCACCGAGTTCTTCCCTAAAAAAAAATTATTACACTGAAATTTATATTAACAATTACAATTTAGAAAAATAACCATATATTGTACAACTGTCTAAGGCCATCCTTAAAAATATAGACTCATCTGAACCTGAATTGCTCATCTGGTTTCATTTATGGTATTTAATGCCACTTTCAACAATATTTCAGTTATACCGTGGCAGTGCTCATCTGGTTATTCATAGACTGTTTGCATTGGGTTCAGGCAAGTTTGTAGTTTCTGGGAAAAGAATTACCCATTGCCACCATGTTTTTCACCAGAACAATATCAAATGAGGAATATTTGTAGAGGACTTCAGATACATCATATGTACTATGCAACAAATCATTTAGAATCATAGTTTTGGAGAATATTTTCTAGGTTTTAGTCCATCAGAAATAAAAATTGCCCATGGCAACCATATTTTTTTATGAATCAAGCCTAAATGAGGTATTTTTGTAGACCTCAAATCCATCATTGTAGGTACATTTGTACTTAAAAAAATCATATGTACTTTTAGTTTCTAAGGTTAAGATTCTTAAAATTTCATCAATCGTCAATGGTAGGAATGTTTTTTCCCTATCAAGATGAAATGAGGAATCTTTGTAAAGGACCTCACAAACATCATTTGTAGCTAGGTAAAAAAAGCAATTATATTTTTTTTTCAAATATCTGAATAAGTTTACATTAGTGCAGAAAAACCTTGCTACATTGTAAATATCGAAAACAAATATTTTGAGTTAGGGGATCGAGTTATCATACCCCCTTACCCTATGTTCTCTTTCTTTTCTCTCTCCTCGTGCTGCTCCTCTTCATCAATTGCCTCCTTGGAATGGACAGATATAGATATATCACTATCCCCTTCTTCATCCTCCTCCATAGCGTGACCCCCCTCGGGTGTTGATTCTATTTCTCCCTGTTCATAAGGACTACTTTCACTTGCATCTGTCATTTTGGCCTGTAAAAGAATATAGAGTTCACCTTTTTTAAATGTTTCAAGGACTCTACAATGTATTTTTCAATAAGTCAATTGTATCAATATACATATTACCATGGACATGATCGCATGGTAGCAACAAAAATATAGTAGGATTTACATTGCCTATTTCATCAACATAAGAGTTCATCTACAGATGTCTATGTCAAATTATTTTATTACTTGTACCTTGACATCGACATCTCGAACTACGAAACAGACTATAGCAAAATACCTCACGATTTTTGATCACGTGGTGTAGTTCTAGAGTTCAGTAAAATGGGGGACCATTCAAAGTGAAATTTGGATTATTTTGTCGGATATATGCTGTAAAAGATAAGGAAATATCAATGTTTTTGCAGATTTGAACTAGAAAATATGTCTATATATGAAAGCTTACCTGCACTTGATCTGACACAATCCGTCTATGCCAAAATATCCACCGGAATGCACCAGGGGGTCAAATAAAAAATTTCCAGAATACCTTTGATAGGGCTTGAAACGAGATTAGGATGACGATACAGACAAAAATTTCTTCGGAATCCTAATCTCAACGAGATTATGATAGTATATAATCGGGATTTGTGTCAATTCGTGCGATGATTGTTACCGGCCCCTTAGTTCGAGATTCCTCTGCCGTCCGTGGGATCCACGGCTACAGCGAATCCTAAATAAGCCGTCGGACGACTGAGGAATCTCGGACTACCTGCCCCTGTCACCTGTGGCTGTGCAACTAATCTCATAATATGACCTGGATTTCTAACGTTATGTCACACAGTGATCTCATTAGGATTCCGAAGAAATTTCTGTCCTAATCTCAACGAGACTAGGATGAAGAAACAGACAGAAATTTTTTCGGAATCCTAATCTCAACGAGATTTTACTGACAATACCGTGCGACATAACGTTAGCAATCCAGGTCATTTTATACAAGCTATGACGTTTTATACACCCCTGTGTCACAACATAATGATGTCACTAGTTTGATCAAACGAAAAACATAAACTTACTTTCAACAGTATCTCTTAAATGGTCAATATTAACATGAATTCCTGTCGGTAAATTAAAAAGAAAAACGTTTTGATCAAACCGGAAACGACGTGTATTTTTGTTTCTTTTTGTTAAAGAAGGTTAATCAAGGGAGATAAATCATGATTAGCAGCAGACAGAACAATATTTCTATGTCATGTTCAATATCTGTTTATTTGTATCAAGATTAAGATTATTTAAAGACCAAAATAGTATGAACTAATTATATTCATTCATTTCAGATCGAGTGATTTTTTCTTTAACATTGTCATTGTTTCAATTTCACTGTTTTGACTAAAGTTTTCAGTAAAGACACATCATGACATGGCCATCACAGAAATAATACTATTACTAATTTAGTAATACTATTATTAATAAAGAATAAGAATAATGTTATTTCCCAAATTACAGGGCACATAAAGAACATATCAATCAGATAAAATGATTGCAATGATTTGACACAACACCATAAACAATACAAGTCTAGAACAGAATAGAATTCTTATTGGTGTGAAATCCATATACGATCCATGATATACAAAGGATTGTTACCAAAACAACATATTAAATACAAAACAAAGAAACTGTTAAATACAATCAAACCACATATACATGTTTGAAATGCATGCCTCGCATTTAGTATGAGGAGGTGGTACATTTTAAATATGATCTTATGAGAGAAACAATAATTTGACACAGTCAGAAGCATAATCTCTTTTAAAGTCTTATTTCAGATGCCTGTGGTATGATCACTGATCAGAATTCAAGATCTTGACTTGTGCTTACTCGACTCTATCATAGCTTTTGATCATTCAAACAGATCGATGTGCTGAAGACGAAACATATTAGGGTAAACGTGGGGAAATTCGGACGTTTTGTCATTGCTCATCATCAAGACGTTGTATAGATCCTGATAGTCAACATCAGAAGTAAGCGTGTGTTGATGTGGAAAGTGAAGGGCTTTCCCCAGCTAAGAATAGCAAATAACATACTTACCATGTCATTGGTAGACCAATCATCGTCCTCAAACTCAACTTTACACACATGGGGAATATCGGACAGCTATGGGGAAATTCGGACGTACAGATGGAGAAATTCGGACACGTTTTCAATATAGGGCTAATTTATACTTCACATAGTTTTTCTGATCGTGACATATATTTAAATTTATTTCAACCAAAATTAAGTATGATGAACATGAATTTTCGTATCAAGTAACATGGACATTAATTTAAATTCATGTTATATTTATATAATCACACCCCCCCTTTTTTATACGCACCCCTCCACACGGACACTGACCCGAGTATGCCCGGTAAGCCTACCAATAATTGAGTGTACTTGAATAGCATGACAATGAATATAAAAATGACAAAATCATACAAAATTAAATCGTTTTTGGATAAAAAAACATTTCCAATCACTTTTTTATTCTGTCCGTTTTTCCCCAGGGCAAGTATAAATCGTATGGGGAAATACGGACAGACAAACTTTTGCAAAATACTACGAAAATAGTGAACAAAAATATTATTTCTTATTTTAAATACATTTTGTATATACTTTTTAACTTTCCTCAAATAAAAGTGCAACAAAAATGGTTATAAGCTCACACATGTATACCTGATACACAGTCTTTTATGGCTAATGTCAGTTCAAACTTTTCCGCCAAACTAACTAAAACTTTGAGGTCAAGGATGTCTTTCAGGAAAGTTGATGAAACTTGTCACTGATAACATCCACACCAACAAACAAATACCGAAAACAAAAGACCGGCAATAATGCATTTTCATTTCTGTTTATGGATTTGAATTGTGATAGCCAGCGTTCTAATTATTTAATAATTTAAACCGTGATTGAAAAATAAAATGCACATACAGTACAAATGTACAAGAGGGTGGAAATGCCCTCTGCCATCAATCATCAACTGCATAACTACCGTTAGCGTCATATGACCTAAATATTTTGTCCTGATTCGTCAAAACTGTTTTTTCGAGCTAATGTTGGTGTCAAATTAAGCGAAAAATTTTCTGATGAGCAAAGATTTACCGTGAATTATTTTACATGATACCCTGTTCTCATAATGTCTTCTGTAATATGCAAGGTTGGCAAATTTAACCCTTTTAGTTTATTGTCTCAACTTCCATTTTCTAGTAGTCAGATTGCCACACTTCTTATTAATCTACCAGTATATTTAGTTTCTTTCTCTATGTAGCCCAATGCGGCGTGGGTTTGGGCCCAGCTTTGAAAATTTAAAAAAAGGGTGCACTCGACTCGCAGCCACAGGTGATAAAGTTTACCAGTTGCTTGCCCAGGGTCGGTGGTTCTCTCCGGGTACTCCAGCTTCCTCCACCACTAAAACTGGTCGCCATGAAATTGCTGAAAGTGGCGTTAAACACCAAAAATTCATTCATTCTATGTAGCCCAATTTGAACTTACATAATCCATGTATGTTCTGCCCAATGTTTTTAAATAGGGTAGGGATGATTTTGTATCCAGATATCTATGCTTATTTACGAGTAAATTTTAGTTCTGTGTTGTGATGTCCACTACAAATTCTGTCTAAAATTATTTTCTGTTAGGCCATGGAAAATTGATTGTTGGTTTCCCCTAACATGGGAAAATTTTCATAGCCCGGCAGGCAGTCTTTTTATTTTATTTTTTTTTAATTTATTTTCATTTCTTAAGTAGAATAATACATGTATGCTCCTAATAATCATATTTGTTCTCTTTGGTAGGTAAATAACTCAGTTTCATTCTTGTATCCATGGAAAGAAGGAGAAAAAAAATAAAAATTTCTAATTCGTGTTGAAAAAAGTGACATGGCTGGCTTCAAAAATATTTTTTTCTACTAAAAATGCCAATAAAATTAATTGAACAGACAGGATAAAACTGACCCGGCAGGATTAGGGGAAACCGACAATCTTTTTTCTTTGGCCTTAGGTGGTTCTAGTATCCAACATTATTTCCATATCAGATGAAGTTTTTGTTTAACAGTAACACATCATGTACCACTAGTGGAGCTGGAACTGCTTACCATAACACTGTCCTTTTTATTTTATTTTTTAAAGTGGAGTCAGTCTTAAATGGTTTTAATTGTATTTAACGGGTTCATTTTGCAAATGTATATGAGGTGTTTAACCAGGATTGACTATGATTTATAGATTTCATTTTGTTGTTGTAGGAATGAGTTTTTACAGAGGAGGAAGAAGAGGATTTGGAAGAGGTAGAGACTATAACAACAGAGAAGGTGAATATTATTTGTTGAATATTTATGTCTCTCCCTCTTCAGCTTGAGATATATAGAATCTAACACCGGCAAAAGTGCAAGACAGGGAAATCTCCAACACCCGAGGGTGTCAGAGATTTCCCTGTCTTGCACTTTTTGCCGTTGTTTGATTTTATTTCTCACTTTTATCAGCTGTTACCTAATTGTTTTGTTTACATTCCAGATCGAGCGTTTTCCTGCAAATTTGCTGAAGTAAATATTCAATTTATTCATATGCATCCGTGTCTTGGCAGTATTTTAAATGTATTTCATAATAAAATACAATGTATTTAATAAATATATGATAAATGTAACTCAACACTACACCTGTGGCTGTGAAAAAAATATTTGAATTTGGTCAAAGGGTGGCAACGTTAGTTACTAACAAGGGAGAGCACTCTATTATTTACTCAAAGTAAACAAACATTAATAGTCATACACCGTGAAACATGAAAGGTGCACGATAGTTAAATTATTAGCTAGCAGAATAATATACATACATTAATTTAAAAATACTTATGTAATAGAATCGTGGTTAAATGAAAGTAATTCAAATCGTGATTGAAATTGCTGAAGCGAAGTAAAGATTTTACCGGGAAAAGTCGCGTGTCAGCTGTCTTGTACCAGGGGGTACAAGACAAGGAAATCTCACATCGCTAAAAATAGGAACTGGTCTGTCTCAAAAGTGAGAAATATTGTTTTCACCCTGTCCCTCCGTTCGTCACAAAAGTTTGTATGTGCAACTTTTTTAAAATTTGAATTCCTCTAAAGTCTTTATACCCATATCAAGATTTACATAGTGTTGTGCCAGTTTGATCAGAGTATTTTTTGTTTTGTTTGTAAATACTGTTTATTATGTCTTAACAGGGTAAAATATATTTAGGATCATGGTCTCTTTGTTGATAAATATACATATATTTTAGATGATGATGGAGGCCATAACTGGAGAGGACATTATCGTGGGAAAAGAGGACATAGAGGTCAAGGTCACAGACGTTATGAAGATGAAGAGCACCATAATGATGGAGAAGGTTATAGACATGAAAATGAAGGTTATCATAATGATAGAAGAGGTCACAACAGAGGTCAAGGCCATACACGGTTTGAAGATGAAGGTCATATTAGTGGTAGAGGTGGAAGAGGGTCAAGAAGGCCTCCTGGATTAAGAGGACGAGATATTGGAATGTTTTTTGCTCAAAAATCAAAAGAAAAGAAAAGAAAACAAGAATTAGATCTGGTACAGTAGTCTTCCTTTTATAAATCCACCTCCACCGAAGGCCACTTTTCAGGTCAGATGTCAGTTGCACTGAGATAGTACAATGATACTAAATTATCTTGAGATAGTACGATAATACTAAACTATCTACTCAAAACAGGACCCGGGTGGCTCAATGAGTTAGGTAGTTGGATTAACTAACAACTCATACAAGCCTATCACCAATACGGCGTGGGTTCGCACCCAGCTTTGTAAATTACAAAAAGGGTGCACTCGACTTGCAACCGCAAGTGATAAAGTTTACCAGTTGCTTGCTCATGGTCGTTGGTTCTCTCCGGGTACTCCGGCTTCCTCCACCACTAAAACTGGTCGCCATGATATAGCTGAAATATTGCTGAAAGTGACGTTAAAACCCCAAAAATCAAAATCAGTCTACTCAAAACAGAGAACACACTGCGGAAGTGATGACCTTATCAGACAGGGATTTACTGTCCTTCCATACGTTCTTCTGTTGTTGTCACCTAGTTTGAGTGAGTGATTGTTGTTTAACGTCAACTCAGCAATTTTCTAGCTGTATCATGGCGAGAACAAGTTAATTTTCAATGACATGATGATGAGGTCCGCTTAGTACTAGACCAACAGGCCGACTTGGATTTTTTTTTATAGTGCTACCTCACTGAAACAACAGTCCGCGGATAGACATGTCGCCCAACTCGGACACATTATTCTTATTCCTAGCCAACCAGTCTTTGCTCTTTCTCCTTAATGCTGCGTGCTTAGCGGAGAACAACAAATGCCAATTTTATGGTCTTTGGTTTGACCCGACTAGGGCAGGAACCCATGATCTACTGCACTCGAGGCAAGCATGCTAACCATTATGCCACCGATGCGGTTAACATCATCTAGTTTTAGGTTTAACACAGAAGTGATGAATTTTTTTTTTTTTTATTTATATTGTCTACCATTGCTGTTTAATATTTTTTTTTGTATTCTTGAATTAGCTTTATAGTAAATAAGCTAAAAATGAAATGTATCAAAACTAAGATCAATTTCCCTCATGCTTAGGTAACCTTGTGTAATTTTTGCTATTCTGTTTAGACCCTTTGATTTATTTGATCCTAAAGACTTTTATATCATTTGGCTTTTCAATCTATCGACTATGAGCGTACCTGATGACGGTTATTCTAGAATCGTGTTGTGCATACTAAATTAGATATCTATGTTATTATTATACATTTTGGAAGGACCAACCTATTAATTAGACAATATAGGTATGGTGTCTTTTTATATGAGATTTATTTGGATGAGGCTAAGAAACAGGGGTACTGCGAGGCTCTGCCGAGCAGTCCCCCTGTTTCATGCCGAATTCAAATAAAGCTCATATAAAAAGACATCATACCTATATTGTTTTTATACTGCAATACTATATTTTTTTCTCACTGTTTTCTATATAAAAAAAAATAATTAAAATTTGTATTCCCCGTCATGGGCCCCATTTAAAAAATGCTTTATACAGGACATTGTCCAGTATAAAGCAAAAGTTCCAAAAAGGGGCATGGCCTAAATGCTTTATACATGACATTGTCCAGTATGACGCAAAAGTTTATACGACCCCCTTTATCAATGCTGTAAAGTTACCAATTGCAGTATAAAATTTTATAAGTTTCTTCGTCTTGGGCAGTATGTATATTTGAAGGTTATAGTCCTAATAATTTTTTTTCCATTTTCTGACTGATCATAGAAATTAACTTTGTGTTTTGAATTATAGAGACCACAAGTTTCCTTACAAGGGAGAGAATCTCGTATACAGAAAATGTTAGATGATATTGATGATAATGATAAAGACACAACTCAACAACAGATGTCAGAAGGAGCTTCCATGATGGATGACAGGTACAAAAGTTTAATTCTAATGCAATTTGTTTTTATTGTTGGATTTGATTGGTTAATATTCTACATAAAATTCTTAATCTACAAGTCATAATTAAGGGGTCCAGCTGTAAGGATCCACCATCTTTAAGACGTGAAATCATGCATGTCATATTTACAACAATGCACAAAAATGATTAAAATGCCCACCTTGCAAACTTATTTTAGTTAAATATGATAAAAATTGAAGCGTACACAAAGCCAAAAAATGTCTGGTCTTTACATTTAAACTTGAAGTCTTCATATGACATCACGTTGTTTATATGCCAAAGTCGTCAACAACATTTCGGGGAATTTTAATTTTTGTGATTTTTAGATCTAGGTAATCTCAAATTGGTATCGTAAAACCGACGATTTATGTCCACAAAGCTTAAAATACAGTACAGCTATCTCCTAATTTAAAGCAATTTGTCTTAGAAAAAGTTACTCAGTACTGCTGACCGAATTTCAAGGATTCAAGCCACTTAGCTGTCCATGAGGTGTCCTATAATCTTTGTAGAGACATTTAAGACTAAATGTTGTCGTTTTTATCATAATCTGTTTGAGGTCACACTGATCAATTATTTTCAGTATCAAGAGTCAGTCGGTTGATACTAAAAATATCACTCGGTTAGATCAAAGGGAAAATGTTTAAATTACTCATAAATGCAATATGTGAAGTGATCAAGGAAAATTGTTAAAGCTTAAAATAATTCATGATCATGTAATTATTTTAACAGAATGAGTATTGGAGATGACAGCCATACATCTTCTACATGGTCTACTACCAACAGTGAAGATAATATAGACACTATCAAACAGGGTAAGGCTACATTCAATATTGACACTTACAGGATGCAAGATCTTACTTAACCTTTAAGCAGTTTTTTTTAGGGTCCGTGTTGTGTTGTCCTATTATGTGTATTTACGTTCCTTGTTGTGATGTCCATTACTATTTCCGCATAAAAACGATGTTCGGTTCGTCTTTACCTCCAGTTGTTTGTAGGAGGGTTCGTGTCTTATTTACCTTATTTGTGTTGGTTTGCATATAGTGGTGTCCAATACATATTGTATTGTGTTTTTGTTTTGTTTTTCTTCGTCTTGTATGCCCTATGTTGCCAGTTTCTCTGGATTGTCTATTTTTGATTGCCCCTTCAGTATTCTCTAACGTTTATTTAACAGGATGTAAGATCTTAACCTTCAAACAGAATACAAGCTGCCAGTAACAAAATTATTTTAATCAAACAACCAATCGGTTTCCAATGATTGAATGTCTTGTATTTTACTGTTAATTCATATGGCAATTGGATTTGCAACTACCTATATGCAATCAGTGCCTATCACCTCTAACATTGTGAGTTCGAATCCCGATCGACGAGGTGTACTCGATACAACATTGTGATAATGTTTGTCAGTCACTTGCGACAGGTCAGTGGTTTTCTCCTGGCACTCCAGTTTCCTCAATAAAACTGACCACCACGATATAACTGAAATATTGTTGAAAGTGGCTTTAAGCATCATCAACCAACCAACAATATTTAGGGATTAATTTATTATTATTCACGATATATTCATATCCATAGATTTATTCATTATTCACGGTATATTCATTTTCATAGATTTCCTGTAAAATATCAAACGATGAAACTTAGAATTCAACAACTATATAATACAATGACATTCGTAGAATTGGGTTTACTATAAAATCATACCAACCATTTTTATGTAATTATTTTTTTTGCTGTAGATTGTACTCCAGGAATCTATGTATCCACAAAAATGTAATTTTTCATCAAACCACAAAATTTTTTACGTTGTCCACCAATTTAAATGAATTCACAGTAAACCTGTCTATTCCAACCTCCTGTTTATTCTATATATAGAAATCATGGATTTCAGTGGTGTTTGTTATTGACAGGTTTCATTGTATTGTTAAAGTTTCCCTTAATCGTTATTTCATTGTGATATTTACGTATTTAAGGAATGATGATATTGATACATAAAGATTGATTAATTGATTGATTGATGTTTAACGTCCAGCGAGCAATTTTTCAGCTATTTTCAGGACGAGAATAATTTAAATGCCACGGGACTCGAAACAAGGAAATGTGATGGGTAGGGACGGAGAATTTTTCCAGTGCAACAGGTCTCCTATGTATCACTCATCATGAGCATAATGCTCATTATGAGCTGTTACACTGGATTCTTTAACGTGCGAAGAGGGTGGCAATCTCTCAACACGGGACCTCGGTTTTATTTACGTCTCATCCGAAGGACGGGTTGGTTGTCAATTAATACATCCCGCACAACCGACGGATGCCCTTTCAAGCCGAAGAAGCTCTCGGTCCCATTTCTATACCCTGGAGTTCCAGCGGGGTTGACCCCTTTTAGAGGACTAGTGTCTCTAGGACGGAGAAACCTGGTGCCTATTCTACCCCCGGCACACCCTCTGTCTGAAATCATTTTATTATAACATGATATTTATTGAAGTCTAAAATTGAAAGGGGCCATCGTGGTCGGGATCATATTGTAGTTGGATTTATAACTATCTATGCAATCAGAGCCAAACACCACTAACATTGTCAGTTGGAATTCCGCTTTGTGATAAAGTTTGTCAGTGACTATCAACAGGTCGGTGGTTTTCACTGTGTTCTCTAATTTCCTCCACCAATAAAACTGAGCGCCACGATATAGCTGAAATATTGTTGAAAGTGGCGTTAAACATCATAACCCTAACACTCCAAATAACGTCTGACATCAGTTTACCATAACAGGATTTCTGTTGAAGGCTAAAATTTAAAGTTATTTGTCTCAGTAATCCTTACCACAAAAAAAAGACAAATTGAACCACATCTGTGGAGTAATGGTTAGCTTATTTACCTTCAGTGTGTCAGAGTGGAGTGACATGTGTACCCATGGACTGTTTTTTCAGTGAGCTAACTATAACTATAACAATTCAACTGAGCATGTTGGTCTAGTACAAAGCAGACATCATCATCTCATTGAAATATAACTTGTTCTCGCCATGATATACCTGAAAAATTGCTCACTTGATATTAAGCAACAATCACTCAACTCACCACAAAAATGGCCTTAAATATTTAGACTTCGGATTTGTATAAATAAATCTACTGAGATTAGAAAAGGGGAAAAAAATCTTTCCTACCAATGTAATGATATATGTTGTCATTTGTTTGGGAAGAAGAGGGAGAGAGAAGACGAAAAATACATTGTACTTTAATTGAGGCCTATTATAGCACAGATCAGTTTTATTTTTATTTGATAGAAACTTCATCTTTAGAAAATGAGAAAAATGCAGAGGATCAGGAATGTTCAGAAGTACCAGACTTAGACCAGCTATACAAGTTAACACAAGAAGAACAGGATTTGATCTTAGAAGATTGGAATGAAGGTAACATCGCTTAGTAAAAATAGCAGTATTGATTGAGACCCCTGATGTGTCCTCCTCGGGACCATCATGATCGTATGGTAGATGGATTACTACTACCTGTGCAATCAGTACCTATCACCACTAACGTTGCAAGTTGGAATCCCGCTCATGGCGAGGTGTACTCGATACAACATTATGTGATCAGTGACTTGCGGCAAGTCAATGGTTTTCTCAGGGTACTCCGGGTTTCCCCACCAATAAAACTGACCGCCGTGATATAGCTGAAATATGGTTGAAAGTGGCATTAAACACCATAACCATAACCCCTAACCTAGATGTGTCCTCTTTTATACACACTTGATTATTTCTACATCTACTTCTACCAAATACTGACCACCTTCAAGTTGAAGATTATGTCAGAGGTTTCACATGACAATTGAAAAAGGTTAAATCCATTTACTAGATTAACATGACGGGTGCCACTAGTAGAACAGCAACTGCTTACCCTTCCGGAGCACCTGAGTTCACTCCCGGTTTTTAGTAGGGTTCGTGTTACTCGATCGTTAGTTTTATGTGTATGGTTTGTGGATCATTGTTTGTCCTTTTGTCTGTTTCCTTTGGCCATTGTGTTGTCTGTCCTTCGATTTATGGATTCTGATTATCCCTTTGGTGTAATTAATATAGCTGGAATATTGCTAAAGTTGATGTTAAACACCAATCAATCTTAAAAACTCTTCTTACAAGTTGGTTAAAACTATTATTTTCTGAGAGACAAAGCTTATATAGTGGAGAAATTCATATAGCAAAAATATATGTTAAAGTTTATTGTTGATATTCAAAGTTATCTATAAATCTGTGTTGTCTGTTAATAGAAACTTGTAATGATAAATATTTTTTTACAGAAAGTCATACAAATATGAAAAAATCAATAACATGGAGAAGGAATTAAAGATTGACATTCTTGATTGGTTGTCTTGTTAAAATTTGTCATCTTAGGATTTGTTTTTTATTACAATCAATGTCAATTATTGAACTATGTCCGTGTAGTGATTGGTTTTTCACTTTTCCGCAAATAAGCAAGACATTTCCGCAATCTTTTTTTTTCCTTCTTTTCCGCAATTTTTTTTGTCCCTTTTCCGTCATTTTTTTAAAAGCACTGAAACTCTATAAATCAATCGTGGCTGCAAATTTGTTGCTCATGCTGCTGGCGTAATTAAACCTGGAACTCATCCCAGAAGAGTACTGTTGATAACGTTCAATGGAATACTGTAACTTTTCTGTTTCATTACTCCGTAAAAGAGAATCAGTATTTAGAGGGTAGAGATCAATCAGTTGACTAGATGTCTTCTGCAAAACTGTCCTCCACCTAATTAGGTGAATGAATACCTGTTCTTACCTATATTTAAAATTTTAAAGTTTGTGGATAAGACACAAATATAAATTTTCAATTTTTAAAATTTGCGGAAAAGGGACAGCAAAATTTGTGGAAATGTCCAAATTACATTTTTTTTTTATGCCGAAATGTCATGTGCCTGCCATGATAATAATAATTTTGGAGGAAAAAAGCTGGGGGTTATACAATGGCAAATGCAATAATTTTCATTGTAGATCACCGTACATTTTTATGTAAAATGTTTTATTTTATCCTGCAATGATCATTCTAGTAAGCAAATAACATGTGTCGAATACAGGTGTGCTGTATTTTGTATAATATACAAATACAGCTTCAAGACACACCACACAACTTACTTTGGGGCCCACGAAAGGTTTGAGGAATATTTATTTTTCTAAATTAAAAAAAAAAACACTACCCAACTCCGAAATTGCAGGATAAAAATAATATTAGTGTATTGTATATGTAAATGTATTTGATTTTTTTTTAGAAATGGAATCCAGTGAATGTACTTCTGTATCTTTAGACGATAAGAAACTATTGAAAGAATTAGAAGATAAGAACTTAAATAAACATTATATGAAGATGATGGAATTTAGACAAAAACTGCCTTCTTATGCCAGGCGAGAGGTAATATTAAACTTGTGTATAATAGTCACAGTTATGTTGACAATCTAATGAATTAATCAAATGTTTATGCAAGGTCTTTCAACAATTTTTTGTAGTCATAAATGATTTTAAGCTTAAAAACTTTAAAAAAAAAAAAATTACACCATCAACCTGATATCAAGATTAGTGACATATAACTCTAATAAAACCATAGATATCAATTTTAGTGTGCTCAAAGCCGAAAAATTGGAAAGCCAAATAATTTAAAAGTCTTGGGGAGTAATAAAACCAAAAGGGCCTAAACAGGATAGCCAAAATCAGCTACGGTCACCTGTGCCGGAGGGAGGCAAACCTTAGTTTTAATAATAATTACATTATTTAGTGTGTTTTGTTTTGTTTATGTAATGTTTGGTGTGGAAAAAAATTTGAAAAATTGCAAACACAGTAAAAGCTACTTACACTTTGTTCTGTTCTATAAATATATGATACAATTGAATTTAACCTTACCCAGTTGGAGTGGTGGTATCCTCATGACGGTTCATGGTTAAATTTCTTTTAAAGTAAAGTCAATGATAAATTGATTGATTTTTATTTTATGGTGTTTAGTGCCACTTTCAGCAATATTTCAGCTATATCATGGTGACCAGTTTTAGTGGGGGGAAGAAGCCGGAGAATAATGATAAATTGGAGGCAATAGAGATATATAGCAAAACTGCTACTATCAACATCCAAACTTTGACACATAATGTCGAATAATGGTTTGAAAATTATGACATTTCAAGTTAATGTGACCACTGTTGATATGAATGGAATATATGGGTGGTACATTTCAAATAGCCAAATGCTTTTTTTTTTATTTTAAGATGGAAATAGCTGAAGCTTAATCTGTTGGTAAATGATAACCATTTCTATAATATATTTTCTGGGTTTTTCTATTTTATTCATGCCAAATATACTAATCAAGTTGATTTGGACAAAACATCATTTAAGAATCTTCTTCTCTGAAACCAATTTGTCAATTGAAACCAAAGTTGACAGAACTTTTCATTATGTGGTACATGTATGTAATAGTGGTCGGAAATTTAACATGGCTGCCATGGCAAGTAAAGCATTGTGATTGGCTGAAATTTCAAGTCTTCTGATGTCCAAAATAACTGTCATTTATCTCTTCTCAGAAACCGTGTTACACATTTACATTGTAAAACAATTTATCCACAAATGATACAAGAGAAAACCTCTATGCAAATTTGTGGTATTGGTGGTGATCTGAAATCCAAGATGGCCATCAAAGTCTTATGAAGAATTTTTCATGTTTTTGTTCTTTCCCTATGTAAATTAGGTGAGCAATACAGGCTCATGGAAACCTTTTGTTTTTTTATGACGACAATCACAGTAATTTAACCTCACATTTTTGCAGGTAATTTTTAAGTCACATTTAAAATTGCATATTAAAATTTTCAAATCTACAGTAGCTGAAATAAGTATACTACACATATTCTTCACAGTAAAGTGGCATTATTGTTTACACTGTTTCTTGTAAGGCATGATTTTAGCCCAGATATTTTGTTATTTAGGAAATTGTATCTGTGATCAACTCTAGTCAAGTTACAGTTATCAGTGGTGAAACAGGCTGTGGTAAAACAACACAGGTAAGACTTACAATCAAATTTAGACAATTTTAATGCCTAACCATGTTAAAATGAGCATATAACATGACCTGGGAGAATTATTTCGGTTCTAATAGAACATTTGCAGTAATTTTGTTAATCAATGCGACCTTATGGATACGCAAAAATTTGGATGTTCCGATGCCCTCCCGAATGAAAATTTCTCATTCTACGATGAATTACAGAAACAGTAATGACTAAATTAAACGAAAATAATGTTACCTATATATGTTAAAACGTTATACAAACTATGGCTTCCATGAATTATTTCAATTCTAGTAGGAAAAATCTAACTTATATTTTGAATGAAAGTCAGAAATAGATTAATGGAAATGCCTAATAACAAAATCCACTAACATTCATGTTAACAGTAGTTTGCCTTCCATAGATAACTAGACGGTGATGGAATTAAATTACTGATATCTTCCAATTTGATGACTTTTTTCATTTAACTACTTCAACAAGTAAAATGGTCACAAAATCGTAAAATAAATCTGTAACCAGCTTGTGTCAACGTCACCAGTGTTCCTTGTAAAGTGCGTCACCAGAAGACGACAAATTACAAAAGTCAAAGTCGATAGATGGTTGTCCTAAGTATTTTTTTTTCTGAAAAAAGTATATGTCAAGAAACAATTAGAGAATTTATATATTTGTATGCACCACGGTCCTGTATGTTGTTTGTAAACGGAGCAGAAGATGATGCAACAACATGTGATTTTTCAAGGGGATGCTGCAAAGTTAACGGAACTGCCGTAAAAGCCGTTTGTGGAGCACTGTCCCATTTAAAAAAAGATGAATTTTTAAACATAGTTAAGACAAATATTCCATTAAGATTCAAAGAAAACATTATTGATTTTTATTTTTATTACTTTATTTGCTGGTTTACGCAATCATATAGTGAAAATCACTGGAAAATACTGAAAGGACTTTGCACATGCGCTAAAAATAATTGTGCTATTTAGAGAATAGTTTTGTTTACAAAGCGAAAGCAGCACGCCATATTAGAATTGTTTTATTTTTCTTGTAGGTTCCACAGTTCATCTTAGATGATTGTATTCAGAAAGGTCAAGGTTCAAAATGTCATATTATATGTACACAACCCAGAAGAATCAGTGCAGTGTCAGTAAGTTTAGAGAACTATAGTCAAACCTGCAGTCACCTGTATTTAAAAGTGACCTTTTCTTGTCCTATCATAGGAAATTGCATATGAATTGAACCTCTTTTAAGAGGTCACCTATCTTATAAGTCCACTTTTTATTTATCCCAAAGGTGACCTCTTAATACAGGTTTGACTATCAGCATTATGTGTGTTTACGTAAATTGTCATTATTTTGAAAAAGATTGTTTAATCAAGTTGGCATTATGTTGAAATAGAGTGGATTTGTATGTGTAGGATTAAATAGTGTCTGCCGTGAAATATTGTCCTCTGTTACAATTGTTTTCTATGATAAAGTCTGAGGACGGAATAAAGTGCAGAGGTGACTTCTTTTGGTCTGTTGGGGATTTTTCATTTAAAAAGATACAACCGGACACATTTTCACAGGACAATATTATGGCTTACATATGTATATAGACAGATGTTATAAGCATGAAGCATGGCATTATTGTTAAAACAGTTTCACATTATGTTTATTTATAGATTGGTATTATAGTTGAAGAAATTGTTGTTGTGTTTAAGCAGATTGTAGTTATGTTTAAGCAGACTGCATTGGGTTTTGTGAAAAATACTTCCCCTATATTTGGTATTTGAATTTTTTTATGCATTTAGATATAAACTATATATTATGTTTTATTTTTCTGTCTGATCTTTTTCGAATTGCTGGTAGATTGATGGAAATAAACATATTATTCACTCAGATCTTTAAGAGAGTGAGTGATTGTTGTTTAACACCAACTCAGCAATTTTTCAGTTATATCATGGCAAGAACAAGTTAATTTTCAATGAGATGATAATTAGGTCCACTTTGTACTAGACCAACATGCTAAGTTGAATTTTTATAGTGCTAGCTCACTGAAACAACAGTCCACAGGTAGACATGTAGCTTCACTCTGACACATTATTCTGATTCTGAGCCAACCAGTCTTTGCTCTTTCTCCTTAATGATGCATGCTTAGCAGAAAAGCAACAAATACAAATTTTATAGTCTTTTTTTTTTCCCTGACTGGAGCTCGAACCCACGATCTACCGCACTCGAGGCAAGCACGCTAACCATTACGCCACAGATGCGGTTGATCTTTAAGAGAAGTGTAGGACTTATAAACAATGCTTATGATTATTATTTACAGGTAGCTGAGCATGTTGTTGATGAGAGAGCTGAACCTTGTGGTAAACTGAGTTCTGTAGGATACTGTATAATGTTGATGATTATTATTTACAGGTAGCTGAGCGTGTCGCTGATGAGAGAGCTGAACCTTGTGGTAATATGAGTTCTGTAGGATACTGTATAATGTTGATGATTATTATTTACAGGTAGCTGAGCATGTGGCTGATGAGAGAGCTGAACCTTGTGGTAAACTGAGTTCTGTAGGATACTCTACAATGTTGATGATTATTATTTACAGGTAGCTGAGCGTGTTGTTGATGAGAGAGCTGAACCTTGTGGTAAACTGAGTTCTGTAGGATACTCTATAATGTTGATGATTATTATTTACAGTAGCTGAGCGTGTCGCTGATGAGAGAGCTGAACCTTGTGGTAAACTGAGTTCTGTAGGATACTCTATAATGCTGATGATTATTATTTACAGGTAGCTGAGCGTGTCGCTGATGAGAGAGCTGAACCTTGTGGTAAACTAAGTTCTGTAGGATACTCTACAATGTTGATGATTATTATTTACAGGTAGCTGAGAGTGTTGTTGATGAGCGAGCTGAACCTTGTGGTAAACTGAGTTCTGTAGGGTACTCTACAATGTTGATGATTATTATTTACAGGTAGCTGAGCGTGTGGCTGATGAGAGAGCTGAACCTTGTGGTAAACTGAGTTCTGTAGGATACTCTATAATGTTGATGATTATTATTTACAGGTAGCTGAGCATGTCGCTGATGAGAGAGCTGAACCCTCTGGTAAACTGAGTTCTGTAGGATACTCTACAATGTTGATGATTAATGATTATTATTTACAGTAGCTGAGCGTGTCGTTGATGAGAGAGCTGAACCTTGTGGTAAACTGAGTTCTGTAGGATACTCTACAATGTTGATGATTATTATTTACAGGTAGCTGAGAGTGTTGTTGATGAGCGAGCTGAATCTTGTGGTAAACTGAGTTCTGTAGGATACTCTACAATGTTGATGATTATTATTTACAGGTAGCTGAGCGTGTGGCTGATGAGAGAGCTGAACCTTGTGGTAAACTGAGTTTTGTAGGATACTCTATAATGTTGATGATTATTATTTACAGGTAGCTGAGCATGTCGCTGATGAGAGAGCTGAACCCTGTGGTAAACTGAGTTCTGTAGGATACTCTATAATGTTAATGATTATTATTTACAGGTAGCTGAGCGTGTTGTTGATGAGAGAGCTGAACCTTGTGGTAAACTGAGTTCTGTAGGATACTCTATAATTTTGATGATTATTATTTACAGGTAGCTGAGCGTGTCGCCGATGAGAGAGCTGAACCTTGTGGTAATATGAGTTCTGTAGGATACTCTATAATGTTGATGATTATTATTTACAGGTAGCTGAGCGTGTCGCTGATGAGAGAGCTGAACCTTGTGGTAAATTGAGTTCTGTAGGATACTCTATAATGTTGATGATTATTATTTACAGGTAGCTGAGCGTGTCGCTGATGAGAGAGCTGAACCTTGTGGTAATATGAGTTCTGTAGGATACTCTATAATGTTGATGATTATTATTTACAGGTAGCTGAGCGTGTCGCTGATGAGAGAGCTGAACCTTGTGGTAATATGAGTTCTGTAGGATACTCTATAAGACTAGAAAGGTCAGAATCATTTGTAAATTTCAACATAGCCTGTCTAAAGTGACCATTATAATTCCTGTAAAACTATAAGTCCAAGACAATAGGCTTATTTGACAAATTCTCCATAGCATTTTAAAAAGATTTTATAAGAAAATATTGTATTGGAAAATCTGAGAAAAGCTAGACATAGTGGTCATATGAATCATTTGTAAATTACAGTATAACTTATCTAAAGTAACTATGATAAGTCCAAGACAATAGTTGTTTGCAAATTCTCCATAGAATTTTAATTTGAAAAGCTTCTCTAAAAAGACCTAAAAAAAAAAAATTGTATCAGAAAAACTGAAAAAAGGCCTATACACTAGACATAGTGGTTATATGACAAACCAGACGTCACTGCTCCATATCTGTCATGGTCGTGATCGTATGGTAATTATGCAATCAGTGCGTATCACCACTTAAGTTGTGAGTTCAAATCCCACTCAGGCGAGGTGTATCGATACAACATTATATGATAAAGTTTGTCAGTGACTTGCGATAGGTTGGTGGTTCTCTACGGGAAATATTGTTGAAAGTGGCGTTAAACACCTTAAACCATAAACCAAACCTTCTTTGAGTAAGTTTTTGTTCAACTTGAGCTACCATACAGGAGAATAGTCTATGTTTCTTAACTTTTTTATACAGCCACGAAAAATTTTGTTTTATTTACATGTATATGCATTTATAATCACCTTTCAGTTTAAATTTATTATCTCTTTCTGAAAAAAAGATATTTTATTATTAATGAAATACAATCTTTTCAGAATGACCCCAAGAAGTAAAGGCTCCATTTTATTCTGTACAACTGGTATTTTGATTAAATACTTAGAGTCAGATCCGTAAGTATTATGTCATTATACTAAAAATAACTTTTGTGTAAATATGTTTTCTTTGTCATCAATTTATGTTTAAAATTTTGTTTGTTTGACTCACATTCATTAATAAAACTCAAGATGGGCATGTATAAAGTAAATGAATGTTAGAGAAAACTGAATGGACAATCCAGAGAAACTGGTAACATTATTGGGTACACAAGACGATGACAAACAAAACAATGTGTATTGGACACCACTATACGCAAACAAACACAAATAATGTAAATAAAACATGAGTCTTCTTACAAACAACTGGAAATAAAGACGAACCAAACATCGTTTTTATGTGGAAATTGTAGCAGACATCACAGCACAGAAGGGTAGGAGTATACATTTTTGAATTATACACCTATTGACACATTGCTTGTTCCTTACCAAGATTTTTATGAAGGTCATATTTCGGTGATGACTGCCATTCTCAATAGTATGGTGAGATGTACTCGATACAACATTATGTGATAAAAGTTTGTCAGTGACTTGTTTTAGGTCTGAGTGGTTTTTCTGGGTACTCCGGTTTCCTTCACCAATAGAACTGACTGCCACGATATTAAGTTGTAAGTTAAAATCTTGCTCATGGTGAGGTGTAGTCGATACAACATTATGTGATAAAGTTTTTCAGTGACAGGATGGTTGTTTTCTCTGGGTACTCTGGTTTCCTCCACCAATAAAACTGACGGCCTCGATATAACTGAAATATTGTTAAAAGTGGTATTATACACGATAGCTCTAACTCTCTCTCTCTCTCTTATTTATTTCCAGATCCTTGATGAAAGCCAGTCACATTATAATTGATGAGATACATGAAAGAGATTTACTGTCAGATTTTCTGATGATTATTTTAAAGGATTTGTTACCACGGCGACCAAACCTCAAGGTCATCTTAATGAGTGCAACGTTGAATGCTGACCAGTTCTCTAGATATTTCAGTATGTAACATTCATGTTTTTAAAGTATCTCATTATAAATGCAACATATTTTCTTTCAACTTTTAGAAAAGAAATAATAACAGTGTCGCTCAAAGCCAGCCACATCGGGGGTGTAATGGCTGGCGTGTTTGTGGTGGCTCCTCAGTTTGACCAACAGTCCGATTGAACCAAAGACTATTAACATTCGTATTTGCTGCTTATCCCATTAGCTGTAAGAACAAAGACTGGTTAGCTCAGAATCAGCATAATGTGTCTTGGGTGGAGCGACATGTCTGCCCTCTGATTGTTGTTTCAGTGAGCTAGCAGTATAAAAATCCAATTAAGCATATTAGTCTAGTAAAAGCAGACATCATTATCTCATCGAAATACAACTTGTTCTCCCCATGATATAGCTGAAAAATTGCTCGCTTGGCATGAAGCAATAATCACTCGCCCTCTCAAAGCCAAACACCCCCATCCCCAATTGGAATCCCAAGAATAGAAATAGGATCTAGATTCTCAACTGTGGGGCACAAATTAAATGAAAGAGATGAAGGACAGCACAAAAAAAGAATTCACCCTCTAGACAGAACATCAATTAAAAGGTCAAATGCCCTGCGGATAGCTTGTCAAATCTTGTAGGATATTTTAGAATTATCCCAGGATAAAAGTTTAAACTTAGTCCCAGTAGTCAGTGTTTCGGCACTGACATGGTTTATTGATATATATTATTGAAATTTCCAGTTTATTATTAAAATTAAGGTTCTTCTCCCTAAGGCCTAGGTGACCTTAACTATCATGCTTAGGTCATGTGGTTTACTTTCTCCCAAAGACTTTTGAATTATTTTGTATTTCCAATATTTTGACTTTTGAGTGTACCTGATAAAGGTTATTGCAGAATTGCGTCATTTGCACTAAATTTGTTATCTACCTTTTAATTATCCTAGGATTATCCACTCAAATTTTGCATGCTAAGCATTACTACATGGAGATGATTTAAATTGTCTTGTGTTATTTGGGAGATTACAATATCAATAAACATGACTAAAAACAACAAATATTTAAGGAATATTTTCAATTTTTGAACAGGTTATACAATATAACCTGGTTTGGGGCAGTTTACGCTAAGTAAACCTTGAAGTGGTTTATGAAAAACATAAACTGATAAAAAAATAAAAATATTCCTTATTATTTAATTTTTACAACCAAATTTAATGATTCCTCGATTTTAATTATGACTATTTCATTTGACTATTTGAATTAGTCGTTTTCCAATGATTACATTGGTGACGTCACAATACCAACCCATGTTATCATGTATAACCAATGTTGCTCCAGGCAGATCAGCCAATCAGATTGCAGTATTCACAGCAAATAAAATTATATAACAATAAACAGTGAAACCTGTCTAAACCAAACATACTTAAAACTAACTGTTTTGTTCGGAATAGATAGGTGTTCGGTCTATACAAGTAAGCTTACCAAAAATTTCCTACATTGGGACTTTATTTTAAGTTTGGTTTATACAGGATTTCGATTTATTCAAGGTTCAAATTTTCACTAAATTTACAATGATATTCAAGAAGTGTTATTGTAATTTTTTTTTTTTAGATAATTGTCCGAAGTTAAACATCCCAGGTTTTACTTTCCCAGTGGCAGAATACAGACTAGAAGATGTGCTAGAAATGACAGAGTAAGTTACGATCAACGATCAAGTAAATTACAAACAACATAGATGTCTAATATAGTGTATATGACACGGTTCTGGAATAATAACCTTCATCAGGTAAACTCAACGTCAAAGTAATCGTGAGAGAAAATTGATGGCGCAATCAAGAATGAACAATCCAGAGAAACTGTCTTTAGTGTTAAATTTGAAGATGGGCATGTATAAAATAAATAAACGTTAGAGAAAACTGCAGGGGCAATCAGGAATGGACAATCTAGAGACACTGGCAACATTGGGTATACAAGACACAGGACGAAGACAAACAACACAAGTAACCATAACAACAATATGTGTGTGTGACCCCACTATACACACTCAAACACAAATAAAGGAAATAAGACATGAGTCCTCCTACAAACAACTGGAGATAAAAACGAACCATACATCGTTTGTATGCTGAAATTGTAACGGACATCATGATTTCTTTGAGAGCTATCTCCCTTTCCTATCTTAGCCTGTCAAATGTACCGGTAGACCATAATGATTTGTTTTGAATCTAATGTTATGATATTTTGGTTCATTTTGTCATTCATGATTCATTTCTAAGAATTGGTGCATACAATCTTAATAAACCCATGGATGTCTAAAAATGTCAAACCCTTATATCATGCAAAAAGAGTTTGAAGATAACCAAGTTTTACCCAAGTTCTTTCACTGTATTTGTACAAATACATTTCATATATATTTCATAGCAAAATATTTTTCAGTTACACTCCTCCCCAGGCCAAACAGAACAGAAGAAAAAAGTTTGGACGAAAGTATCGTGAAGAGAGATCAAAAGCAGAACTGGAGCAATGGAATATAGATGCCTGGTGTAGAAATATTGTTGGGTACATTATATATACTTACTGTAAACCAAAACAAAAAACAATATTTGTTGTACAGCATCAGTGTGATGTTTAAATTTAATTTTGTACGAACAATGTTTTCAGAGTGAATGAGCTCCAAGTCCTAAGGTTTAACATTTTTCTATTGAACAAATTATTGAACTGCAAATCAGTGCCTGTCACCACTGATATTGTGAGTTTGAATCTCCATCAGGGCGAGGTCTACAACATTATGTTATAAAGCCTGTCAGTGACATGTAACAGGTCGGTGGTTTTCTCTGGGTTCTCCGGTTTCCTCCACCATTAAAACATACCGCCACGATATAACTGAAATATTGTTGAAAGTGGCACGTGAAACACCATCAAACAAACAAACAAACAAGCAAATATCTATCCTCTACCTCTTATGGAGTTATACTCCTTGATTACGTGAAAAATAGAAAATTGGTGGTTTTCATGCTTTTAGTCGTCAGTTTCTCCTGACCAAATATTTTGATTTTTTAAGACATTTTTTGAAGTACGGTGCTTAGGTAAAGTTATATTTTCGGCTATTATCCTGTTACAGTTTTCAAGTTATAATCCTCTTTTCTTGAGCTGAAATGAGCATTACAAAAAAGGGTGCACTCGACTCGCAACCGCAAGTGATAAAGTTTACTAGTTGCTTGCCCATGGTCGGTGGTTCTCTCTGGGTACTCCGGCTTCCTCCACCACTAAAACTGGTCACCATGATATAGCTGAAATATTGTTGAAAGTGGCATTAAACACCATAAATCAAATCAAACCATGAAATGAGGATATCTGTATCCTATGGACATATTTGTTTGTTTTTTTATCTCAGGATTATTCTGTGGTTTGATTTCTTTCTAATTTGAAAATTTATATATAGCAGACATATATTATAATCCACTTAAATTTAAAGGGAATAGTTAATTAACATGAAAAAAACATTTCAATTGCACAACATTGTTTATACTATCTAGAAAAACTGATGGAAATATCACATAAATTAGAAATAAAATAAAATTAAAAGTTCAATCCAATAATTTTCCATTTTGTGAAGAAGAAAAAGAGCAGCTGCACACGTTATTTTGAGATGTGGCAAGAAAGGAAATACTTGAAACTTGTTTTCCAAATGCTATACAATTATTGTCTTTTGATAGGTAAATGTGTGGATTTATTGACTTTTGAAAAAAAAAAAATGGCATTCACGGAGCCCAAAGGACACAATGAATGTAATTTTTTTTTCAAAAGTCTATTAATCCACACATTAACAGAATTAAAAGACAGTATTTGTTTTATTCTATATGTTGAATTAAAAAACGTATTCAAATCCTCAGATTTAATATTCACTGCAGTAATTGTCACATGTTACTTTTTTTACTTGCGTCGCCGAAGGCGGAAGCAGGTCTAGGAATCGCTTTCTCCATCCATCCGTCCGTCCCAGCAAGGCAGTACTTACTTAGTGTAATCTGTAACTCAAACAGTTTTCAATCAATATTATTTAAACTTTGCACAGTGTTTTTATACATATTGAAGATGTGCACCTCCTATTATGGGCTGATTTGAAGATTTTTTTCATATATTTTCTGTATGCTGAACTTAGTAATTTTTTATCACTATATGTCATGGACGGTACCTAGTTGGTGTAATCTAAAACTGCAAATGTTCAATCAATATTATTCATACTTTGCATAGTGTTTTTAGACATACTGAAGACATGCACCTCCTATTATGGACAGTTTCCACTGAACTTCTTAACATACCTAAACATTTAAAACAGGTTTTAAAAATGCATACATTACTGGAATGTTTTGCAGCGATGCAGATCCAGATACGATATTGGTCTTGTTAGAACAAGGAATTCTATCATAAATGTTCTATTTTAAATTACTAAAAAAAAGTAACACATGACATTTACGGCCAATCAATATTAAATCTGAAGCATTGGATATGTTTTTTTTTTTTTAAAACAACTTTTTGTTGAAATGTATTATAATAGAATATACTATTAATATAGAATAAAATAGTTTATTGTAGCTTTAAGTATTGATATATATATTTCCAGATATTCTGAGCAGACGGTCAGATCCTTAATGAACATGGACCATGAGTATTTAGACATAGACCTGATACACTACCTTATTAGACATATTATTACAAAAATGGAGGTAAGCTCATCTAATGGTTTGGTTTGGTTTGATGGTGTTTATCACCTTTCAACAATATTTCAGTTATATCGTGGTGGTCAGTTTTATTGGTGGAGGAAACCAGAGTACCCAGAGAAAACCACCAACCTGTCGTAAGTCATTGACAAACTTTATCACATAATGTATCGAGTACACCTCGCCATGAACGGGATTCGAATTCACAACTGTAGCAGTGATAGACA
Organism: Gigantidas platifrons; assembly: GCA_002080005.1. Classification (NCBI taxonomy): domain Eukaryota; kingdom Metazoa; phylum Mollusca; class Bivalvia; order Mytilida; family Modiolidae; genus Gigantidas; species Gigantidas platifrons. The sequence continues at coordinate 315,716 of MJUT01008774.1, read as the reverse complement.
CTGATTGCACAGGTAGTTGTAAATCCAACTACCATATGATCACGACCACAAAGGTCCCAACTCATCTAATGCATGATTAAAACATTTTTAACTTTTTTTTTTTATTTTATATTTGACAATCATAAAATAAAACATTTTGGCTTAAAATTATTTTGTCGTAGTTTGTGAAACATTCGGTTAAATTATGTTTCGAAGAAAACCACAATTGCAAAACCTCTATAAACTTATCATGGTTAACAAAGCATTCATATTTTAGTTCACCTGGCCAGAGGTGCCTTCTGAGATATTGTCATCATTTTGTTTCTCTTATTGTCTGTTAATTTTCTATGCACTTCAATCTTGTCTGATAACACTGAGCAACACATCAAATACAATACGGTTATTCCATTCTAATGAAATTATCAGCTGTTATTAATCAATTTCATTGTGCCTTTTCACATCCCCCAAAATAGTTCTGTAGTTTCAAACCTTTTCTATTAGAAATCAAACACTTTATGATATATTCAATGATCTATTATGTAATCATAACCGAACATATAAACTCTAAAATTGTATTCAGCTTAAATAACAATTTTAATAACAAATTTAATGTGTGTCACTTCAAATCAATATTCTGACACAGCTTCCAGCATGGAAATACGTGAAATTTACTCTGACCTGTAAATGCAATTGACCAATGAAAATGCTTGTTACATAACCAATTTCATAAGAATGTAACATTATTATGATTTACTTACAGGGTGGTGCCATTTTGGTATTTGTTCCAGGATGGGAACAAATTAGTACCTTATATAAAATATTACAGAAAGATAGAATGTTTTCTAATGGTAATTAATATGATCTAACATCAATTATGAAAAGAAAGTGATTGTGACAGTCATCGTGCTAACCCACTTGCCCGAAACCCGGGACAAGTAAAATTGGATTCGGACAAGTGAAAATTATGAAGAATTTGTTTGAATTTTTTTCTAAGTTTGGCTTTCGGGCAAGTAGGTGAAAAAAATTAAGGCAAAGACTATTGTGAACAAGTCCGTGAATATCAACAAAACAAACATCTATATCTAACCTCAAAGCCAAAAAAAACTAAAAACAAATGCATCAGTGGTGTAATGGTTAGCGTGCTCGTCTAGAGTGTTGTAGACCATGGGTTTGAGCCCCGATAGTGGTCAAAATTTAGACTATGAAATTGGTATTTGTTGCTTCTCCGCTAAGCACGCAGCATTAAGGAGAAAGAGCAAAGACTGGTTGGCTCGGAATCAGGATAATGTATCAGAGTTGGACAACATATCTATCCACAGACAGTTGTTTCAGTGAGCTAGCACTATAAAAATCCAACTCAGCGTGTTGTTCTAGTACAAAGCGAATCTGATCATCATCTCGATGAAAATTAACTTGTTCTCACCATGATATAGATGTTGTTGTTGAATAACTATCACTCACTCAATCACAAAAAAAAAAAATACCACAGCATATCCAAGATATGTAGATAGCTATCCTAATTGATATGCAAAATTTCTTTGAATGGTAGAAGTAGATTAATATTAAAGTGGAATCAATAGAAAATTGAATGTTAACTTATTTAACATGTGTTTTGACTTATTCTGTTAATTTTAAAAGCCATGCTTCTGAGGCCTCTGGTTCATGATAATAGTTTTGGAACCTATATATTTTTTTAAGTCTTAAAAACTTAAGTTGATTTTTTCCCTTAAGGCTCAAGGCTCAATCAAGTACAAAAAAATTGTAGTTAAAAATGTTGCCATGAAAGAAATCGCCATAGCTAGAAAGGTGTTTAATTTCTAAGATTAGATTTGTCTTCTTCGTCATGCATTTATGTTTGATGGTGTTTAATACCACTTTCAACAGTATTTCAGTTATATCGTTGCGGTTATTTTGTTGGTGGAGGAAACGGCAGTACCCGGAGAAAACCACTGACCTGTCACAAGTCACTGACAAACTTTATCACATAATGTTGTACACCTCGCCCTGATCGAGATTCAAACTCACAACATCAGTGGTGATAGGCACTGATTGCATAGGTAGTTGTAGTCATTTTTTCCTCATACTATTAGACTTTGGAATAATCTTCCTTCTTTACTACAAGATTCACCTACTACCGAATCTTTCAAAAATAACATGAAAACCAGTTACTATCCTGCGGACAAACCACTGCGATACTTTAGTGTGGGGTCTAGGTTGGATAGTATTTTACATACCAGATTACGTCGAAAAAGCAGCAGCCTCAAATGTGACTTGTTTAGGTGTAACTTGATTGACACATGCTATTGCCAATGTGGTAATGTTATGGAAACAGCAGATCATTACTTTCTAGTTTGCCCTATATATGCAGTTCAAAGAAATTTCTTATTATTTGGCATGAGAGAACTGGATATTGAAATTACTATTGAAAACATTTTATTTGGTAATGTAAATCTTGATGATGAGAAAAATTCAAAACTATTTTTGTTAGTCCAAAAATTTATTTTAGATTCTAACAGATTTGTCAGAAATAATATGTAACCTTAACAATATATGTGTTTGTTCAAGATCACGACGACGACCAAATCCGTTCTTCTTCTTAACAGTTCTTACTTTTGCTATGTTCATTTTGCTTTAATACTTACATATAGAATATTGCTATAATATGGATATGTAATATATTTTCTATATGTATTTGTATATATATTGGAGAAGACATCTTGAGCTTACGCTTGTGTCTAATCCGTTGTCATGTTTTGTTTTGACAATAAATAAGTTTAAAGTAAAGTTGTAGATCCAACTACCATATGATCATGGCCATGATGGCCCCTCACGCATTTAAAGAACATTAGAAAATTACATTTGTATATTTAAATGATATGCAAATTAATTTTATTTTAATATTTTTTTAAGGTAAATTTAAAATCATTCCATTACATTCACTGATGCCTACCATTAACCAAAAAGATGTCTTCAACAGACCACCACCTGGTGTTAGAAAGATTGTCATAGCAACTAATATTGCTGAAACTAGGTATGTATGAACAGTTTATGCTTTTAATAATAAAGTAAGCACAGTAATGGGGGACAAGAAGAGTTTGAAGATACCAAAGGGTAATCAGAATCCATAAATCGAAGAAGAAAAGACAACATTATGGCTAAAAGAGAAAGGACAAAAAACGATCTAAAAAAACATACACATAAAACTAAAGATCGAGTAACACGAACCCCACTAAAAACGGGGGTGAACTCTGGTGCTTTGGAAGGGTAAGCAGTTTCTGCTCCACTAGTGGCACCCATCGTGTTAATCTAGTTACAAGAAATCCAATCACAAGAATACAAACAAGTCCTCTGTTAAACCTCGAACTTCTAAATATAGAAATGGCAATGACGGAAGACGATGGAAATCTAGCTAGGTGAGAATTAAAATGTGGCAGGGTTAAACCTGTCTCAAAATACTACACACTTTTAACAGAAATAACAATATTTACATGGACAATACAAAAGCATGGTCAATGCATTAAAAACAAGACTAAATTGGGAGATACAAGACTCAAGGGTTCCATAAAAATTATAATCTATACCATGGCTTTGGAGATACAAGACTCAAGAATTCCATTAAATTAAAATTTAGATCAAGGTTTTGGAGATATAAGTCTCAAGAATTCCATTAAATTAAAATCTAGATCAAGGTTTTGGAGATACAAGTCTAAAAAATTCCATTAAATTAAAATTTAGATCAAGGCTTTGGAGATATAAAACTCCAGAATTCCATTAAATTAAATTCTAGACTATATTATGGCTTGAGTGATGCTAGATTCAAGAGTTGAATAGGAAATAAAATCTAGATCCTGACTTTAGATCGTGGCTTGGGAGATGTAAACCTCATGAGTTCCATTAAAGAAAGATCCAGTATAACCAACAGATAAAGGTATTTAATATTCAAGCAATTATTTAGCTCCAGTCTAAATTGGTCATCAGTTATATTTATAAAATGGTTTGTCTTATTTTCCTTTTTATAGTATTACAATAGATGATGTTGTCTTTGTTATTGACTGTGGGAAAACAAAAGTCAAAAACTTCCAACCTGAACTGAACCTGACAACACTAGAGGCTGAGTGGGTATCTATGGCTAATGCTAAACAGAGGAGAGGTAGAGCAGGGAGGTAAGTTGTTATTGAACAGAACCTGACAACACTAGAGGCTGAGTGGGTATCTATAGCTAATGCTAAACAGAGGAGAGGTAGAGCAGGGAGGTAAGTTGTTATACAGAACCTGACAACACTAGAGGCTGAGTGGGTATCTATGGCTAATGGTAAACAGAGGACAGGTAGAGCTGGCAGGTAAGTTGTTGTTGTCCTCTAATGACATTTGTACATTTTTGTTTGCATTCTATTCTGTACAATGTAAAAATACCACACTGTCGGAACAATTTTAAACTCAAATATCAAAATTGTCGAAAGTGGAAAAATTAATTTGATACCCCTAACACAGAAATACATGACCACTTACTTTCCTGGCTTGGTACAGGCACTTCAATGTAAAGTGGCTGGGTTAAACTAGTTTTATGCACCTAAGCCTTGCAACTGACTAATTTATATTGATTGAGTGAGTGAGTAATTGTTGTGTAACGCCAATTCAGCAATTTTTCAGCTATATCATGGCAAGAACAAGTTAATTTTCAATGAGATGACGATGAGGTCCGCTTTGTACTAGACAGATCAGACATGAATGCTCGCGAATCTGAAAATTATCTGACAATTTCACGCTCATCCAGTGCATCAAAATAGTGTCGAGATTTTTTGGGCCGAGATATATCGAGGACGACTTCTTTTAGGGGCGAATCTAGTTTCATTCAATCGAACTCTCCTTGTTCCTTACGAGATCACAAAAGTTAACTTCCAAATTCTTGTCAGTATGTCAGAAGAGATTTAATAAAATTTGAAAATATCAATATAAGTAGAACAAGCTAACAAAATGACTTTTGTTACACACGGGTTCCCGGTTTCAGTGGTATCGGACGTACGAGAGAGGGTACGAGATTTAGGATCACCTTTGCACTTTATGTTAAGAAGATCTTCATTAGTTAAGTGTGTAAGTGTGTTACACGGAACATGTTTACAATGTGCAGAAATTTTATATATCCATCAGTATGTGAAGCCATGTTTGTCAAAAAATCCTAAGTACACATATATATATCAACACTTCCCCGCTTGATACTTGGATCTTCAAGGTGAAATATATGGGTGTTGGTCTAGTACAAAGTGGACCTCATCATCTCATTGAAAATTAACTCGTTCTCTCCATGATATAACTGAATAATTGCTGAGTTTACATTAAACAACAATCACTCACTCACTCACTCAAGGTGAAATATATGGGTATATGTAACTTCTGTTGCAAAACTGGTCACAGTGATGATGTTTAGGATTGGATTCAGAAGGGTAAAATTGGAAAGGCTCTGAAATACTAAAAATATAAAATGGTTTAAAATTGTGTAGTGAATATATTTATTTCCAGATAATAAATTAAAAAAAAACATATTTACAGGGTACAAGCCGGCCATTGTTTTCACCTTTATACGGGACTGAAAGAGATGGAATTAAGAGATTACATCCCTCCAGAAATATTGAGGACGAGATTAGAGGAGTTGTGTCTTCAAATAAAAGTAAGTCTACATCCCTCCAGAAATATTGAGGACGAGATTAGAGGAGTTGTGTCTTCAAATAAAAGTAAGTCTACATCCCTCCAGAAATATTGAGGACGAGATTAGAGGAATTATGTCTTCAAATAAAAGTAAGTCTACATCCCTCCAGAAATATTGAGGACTAGATTAGAGGAGTTGTGTCTTCAAATAAAAGTAAGTCTACATCCCTCCAGAAATATTGA
>MJUT01008774.1:286813-299543 GCA_002080005.1 Gigantidas platifrons | reverse complement strand
TTATCCTATTACTTTACCGACTAATTTATCATTTATATATCCATTTTGTATCAATTGCGTATAAAATATAAGATTAGTTAATCACGTCAATTTGCACAAAAGTAATTCAAATAATAACACCATACTATATTGTACTTCTATAGAACCATGATCGTTTGTCATTGGATAATATATGGTTACATGTACGCTCCAATGATTCGTTCATTCGTGTATCGTGCGTTTGTTTCGTGTATCGTGCATTCGTTCCGTGTATCGTGTGTTCGTTTCGTGTATCGTGCATTTTTCGTTTCGTTCGTGTGAAGCGTTTGTTCGTTTTTCGTTCGTTTCATTTGCGTTTCGTGCGTATTGTAAACTTATGCGATCCAGGATCTGTACATATAAAAGAAATTAATAAAATAAAGAACAAGACGGATTTTTCACAACATTCTTGTACTAACGTTTTCACTGCTGCTGCAGATCTTCAGGTACAATGTTTATAAGTGTACATGTTTTCACTGCTGTTGCAGATCTCCAGGTACAATGTTTACAAGTGTACATATATGTACACTTATAAACATTGTACCTGAAGATCTGCAGCAGCAGTGAAAACGTTAGTACAAGAATGTTGTGAAAAATCCGTCTTGTTCTTTTTTGACTAATTCCTTTTATACAGAGATAAAGTACTTAAGTTATTGGAATAATTTTTGTTCATTTCATTAATATTCTACAACCTTACATATATATCTAAGGGGCCTTCATGGTCGTGATCGTATGGTAGTTGGAATAACAATTACCTGTACAATCAGTGCCTATCACCACTACAATTGTGATTTCAAATCCCGTTCATGATGAGTTGTACTCGATACAACATTATGTGATTAAATTTGTCAGTGTTCTGCGACAGGTCAGTGGTTTCTCTGTGTACTCCGGTTTCCTCCACCAATAAAACTGATCACAACGATATATAACTGAAATATTGTTGAAGGTGGTGTTAAACACCATAAACCAACTAACCATTTAGTTTCTCCCATTTTCATCTTGACGTACATAATTATGTCCCACATTTGGTTTTCTTTTAGTCACTTTGGTTTCCTTTAACAAAATATTTTGAAATTTGTACACAATGTTGTTGACCTCCATACACAGGTCAAGTCAGAATTTGGTTATGATTACTGTTATGGTTTCTGAGTTATGCCCTTTAATTGATTAATGATAAAAAAGTGCAAATTTGCTGCTTCTTTTCTCCATCTTCAGTTTCCCTTGGCCAAATGTTTTAAGCTTTTTACTCCATGTTTCTGACCACATAACAGGTCATATATGAATTTGGTTATTATTCCTTGTATGGTTCCAGAGGTATGTCCCTTTAATTAATTGAAAACTGACAATCTTGTGGTTTCCATGCTCTAACATTAGGTTCCATTAACCAGTTAAAGCTGCACCAGAAGTAGCTTTTTGTTTAATATCAGATGCATGCTGGGACAGCTATGTCCTATGTATTGTAATTTTCACATTTTGGTAAATTTTCTACAATATTGGAAAACAACAGGCAAAACATCAGAGATTTTGAGAAATACATGTACATTCTGATACCAATATTGGAATGTTTGTTGAATTTATCTGTAAATTTCTTAAGACATATTAAATTTCTAATTATGATCTGAACTGTGATTCTTTTCTGGTGGTAGAAAGGAGGTTTAAACATGTAAAAAGAATTGAATTATTGTGCCAATATTTGTTTCTAGTTATTAGGAGATATGAAAAAGCAGTTTGCAGAGCTTTTACACGATCTGGGATTTGTTCCAAGTAGAGATCCAAAAGATCCTAGAGTCAATGTGAATTCAGGTAATAATATATGAGGCTCCAGATGGGTTATTATTTATCCAAAGGATCATAGAGTCCATGTCAATTCAGGTAAGAATATATGAGGCTCCAGATGGGTTATTATTTATCCAAAGGATCATAGAGTCCATGTCAATTCAGGTAATAATATATGAGGCTCCAGATGGGTTATTATTTATCCAAAGGATCCTAGAGTCCATGTCAATTCAGGTAATAATATATGAGGCTCCAGATGGGTTATTATTTATCCAAAAGATCCTAGTCAATGTGAATTCAGGTAATAATATATGAGGCTCCAGATGGGTTATTATTTATCCAAAGGATCATAGAGTCCATGTGAATTCAGGTAAGAATATATGAGGCTCCAGATGGGTTATTATTTATCCAAAAGATCCTAGAGTCAATTTGAATTCAGGTAATAATATATGAGGGTCCTGATGGGTTATTATTTATCCAAAGGATCCTAGAGTCAATATGCATTCAGGTAAGAATATATGAGGCTCCAGATGTGCTGTAATATTATTAAAGTTTTTTTTTATACTTGTGAGATTGAAAGTTGCCTTCAAAATACCAAAGGCACCACCTTGAGTGTGGTATATTCTGGGTTCGAGTCTGGATCGGGTAAAACCGTAGACTATAAAATTGGTATGTGTTGCTTCTCTGCTAAGCACATAGCATTAAGGAGACAATTGGAGCGACATTTTTATCCATGGACTTTTGTTTCAGTGAGCTAGCACTATACAAATCCAACTGAGCGTTGGTGTTGGTCTAGTACAAGGCAGACCTCACCATCATCTCATTGAAAATTAACTTGTTCTCGCCATGATATAGCTGATAAATTAAACATTGGCATTAAACAACAATCACTGACTGACTCAAAATACCAATGGTAAAAAACGAAGAAGCCTTCTGATTATATGTGATGCAAACTGTAGATCCTTACAAAATATCTACAATTTAGTATAACATAATCATACATTTTTAATTGCTTTAGACCCTTACACAATTTTGGATGACAAAATATATTGTAGATTTTACTTTGCTCCAGACCCTGAAACAATTTCAGATAACAAAATGATACTTTTAGCAAACTTATCTTTTGTTTGTTCTCCAAGAAATTATATAAATTTTCATGATTTTTTCACCAGTAATAAAAATATATTACTTTAAGGAAATCTTGGTTTAGTGAAAGCTGTGATATGTGCTGGACTATATCCAAATGTTGCAAAAATGACAAAGATTCCCAAATCTGCATACAGGTCAGTCATTTAAGTAAAATGTAGGAAAAAACCTCAATTATTCTTTAAATCAAGTATGTCATTGAGTAGAATTTAGGGATAATCTAATTGCAATGTTCAAAGTATAATGATCTGCGTAAAAAATATGTCAAGAAATATTATTGGTCTTGACCATCTACTTTTAAACTGGTTCAGCTATTGTCAGTGGAAAACATGAAAGAACTTTGTAATTTAGGAAAGTTTATCCATCTCGCATGTAAAGCTAGAAATAATTTGGTATAATTAACATGTGTGTTTATTATAATTGTTCATAATTTTCTGACGTTCTTCTGCTATTTCTTAATATGTCACATATATACATTGTATGCTGTACAATCATGTTATTATAACATGCCACAGTGTATACTGATGAACTGTTATATTCAAAGTTAATAAAGAATTTAAAATTTGAAATCTCAAGTATTCTTTAAATCAAGTATTGATTTAGTAGAATCGAGGGATAATCTCAAGTATTCATTAATCTATTACATGTACTGTACAACTATTTCATTTAACTAGAATAAAAACGTAGATATTAAATTTAGTGTTCACGACTCGTTTCTGGAATAACCCTCATCAGGTACACTCAGTATCAAAAGATTGGAAAACCTAATAATTTATAAATGTTTAGGTATCTGCTTCAGTGTGCAAAACACATTTCTGTAAATAAAACTTCATCAGGTATACGTCAAAAGATTGGAAGGGGCCGTCATGGTCGTGATCGTATACTATAGTAATTGGATTTACAACTACCAATGCAATCAGTGCCTATCACCCCTGATGTTGTGAGTTTGAATCGCGTTCAGGGCGAGGTGAACAACATTATGTGATAAAGTTTGTCAGTGACTTGCAGCAGGTCGTGTTTTCTCTGGTTACTCCGGTTTCCTCCACCAATAAAGCTGACTGCCATGAAATAACTGAAATATTGTTGAAAGTGGTGTTAAGCACCATAAAACCAAAACCAAACCAAAAGATTGCAAAGCTAAAGGATTAAAGATATCTTTGGGACCTCTGTGCAAGTATGTCATTTTAGTAAAATTTAGGGAGAACCTCAAAGATTTATTTTCTATATCCAGTAATGAAATGACAAATAAAAATTACAACACTGTCAGCTCCAAAATCCAATATAACAAGTACAATTGAATCTCGTTATCTCAAAGTTCACGGGACCGTTGCAAAATTTCGAGTTATTGGAAATTCAACTTAAGGGGAATGAGGAATTAAGTAAGATAGACAACTCTGTCAGGTAGGTTTGACAAAAGTGGATGCAAATTATTGTTGTCAGTCATTTACAATATATCGACCATCATTTGTACGTATTGTGTACATATTTTTAACATGTGGATAAGTATTTATTTTTCTAATAATAAATAAACAAAATTATCTGATGAGATATTATTATCTGAATATTACCAAGGATAGACTAAATAATTGTCAGGAAACTTCAAGAGAAAAAAGAAACACACATTTGATTACATCATGTACATACATAATATGGCAATACACAATTGTGTATTTAAAAATATGAAACAGTCAACAAAACAAACTTCCATAGAAATCTATAAATACCACATAATTTAACACAAAAAAAAAATCATTATTCTGTTGTATAAGCTGATCGGCAACTTGACAAAATGTTGATATGTTATTCTGAACAGAGCCTTTAGCATTTTTAAATGAGTATTGTTTCTTTAAAAAATTTGTGATAACGCTGTACACAACGGCCTGTTTAATGGCATTGGAGTTTTCACTTCACTCAAAGTTTGACACTTTGAAATTTATCATTAAATAATATTTCATTCATCTTCAATAAAGAAATCCAATCGCTAAATCTCACCTGACACGGTAAACACCGGAGGCCATGCTGTTGACACCTTCACGTGTTTGATCATTTTTGACATAGCGAACATACATGTAATTTGAATGGATTTATATATTAGGGACTGAAAAGCTACTTCGAGATGCCCAAAATTTCGACACATCAAAATTTGAGATAAGAGGAGTAAATAAAGTTGAAAAGCACTAAGTTTAAAACGGGACTTCAGAAATTTTTGACTATCCAAAGTTTTGAGTAAACCGAGTTTGACATAACGAGAATCAACTGTATATCATTGTAATAGAATTTAAGGGTCATCTCAAATATTCCTAAACCTATATACAAGTAAGTCATGTTAGAAAAATTTAGGGATTATCTCAAAGATTCCTAAATTTTTATACAAGTATGTCATTTTAATGAAACTTAATCTCAAAAGTTTTTGTTAATTTTAATATGGAATTCACTATGTATTTTATAGTTCACCTAAACTTTGTTTGAGTGATGGACAAAGGATAAGTGTTCATCCTAAATCTGTTAATGCAAACGAGAAGAGCTTTGTATCAGAATGGTTTGTGTACCACAAAATTATGAAAACAGCTCAGGTAAAAATAGCCATATTTGTAACATTTTACTAATTACGAAAAGAAAGTTTAAGCAGTGATGGTCAACGATTCCACTTATATCAACAAAACAAAAGAAAGTTTAAGCAGTGATGGTCAACAATTCCAGCTATATCAACAAAACAAACAACTGCCTTTCACCACAGATCATTGAATATAAAAAAGATAGCAGCATATGTTGATGGAAATCCAGGTTCTGACTTAGAACAGGCATAACAGAGTGGCAGGGATAAACCAATTATTGGGATTCCAACCCTCCCCTCTTAATGATTGGATCGTCAACAGCAATAGAGAAATAAACAAACAAAACAAACCCTGCATATATTCACTTCTACTGAAAAAGACTGTACACTATCACAATAAATTAAAGAAATATAAACATGGACGGTACAATAGCAGGGTCAATGAATGTGCATAGTTAACTGACAACTAGCTAGAAAGGTAGAATATGTTGGTTAAAACGCCATTACTCTCAGGACAAAAAAAATCATAACATATTTAATATCAATTAGTGTGATAAAATTTGTCAGTAACTTGAGACAGGTCAGTGGTTTTCTCCGGGTACTCCTCAATGATATAACTCAAATATGGTTGAAAATAGCATTAATCATCATAACCCTGACCCCCTAAGTACAGTCAAATTTGTATTAAGAGGTCACCTTTGGGACAAAGAAAAAGTGACCTTATAAGACAGGAGGCTTCTTAAAAGAGGGTCAATCCATATGAAATTATCTATGACAGGACAAGAAAAAGGTGACCTTTTAATACAGGTGACTGCTTAATAGAGGTGGCCGTATGGGAAGGTTTGACTGTACAACTATACTTTGTTTATTGTAGGTGTATGTACATGACTTAACAGGAATCTCTCCCTATGCTTTATTATTTTTTGGAGGGAAAATCAGCATAGAACAAGAAGAATGGGTATGTTAAAGTGTTGATTTCAATGTGTCAGTGGTTAACGTTTGGGCAAGGGGTTTTAAATGTGTCAGCACATTTTAAACATTGTTCGTCTATTTTATGATAATTACTGTACATTTAAATGATATTAATACTATTAAGCCTTTATGTTTGTGGGATGTTAATTTACCAGCAAAAGTGGAGACTAATATTCCACCAAAGGTAAAAATGGTACTTCATTTATTAACTTTAATCTTGACATCTGCAAATTCAAAAACCTTTTAAATCATAAGAGTTCCTTAGAAATTGTTATTACAGTTAGTCCCCCTCATATAAGGGCATCCCTTCTACAATTGAAAAGTGGTCTTATAAGAGGGATAGCCTCACCTGAGGGGGAAATGTTGTAGTATCTTACTCTGTTCATCTGAAATCTGGCCTAATGATAGGGATGGCCTTTGATGGGAATGGCCTTATAAGAGGGGGTGGCTACTATGCCATAGAGAACTTGATCATCATTTAGTCCATATTTCCTATTTTGTCTTATTTGCATTATATTTATTTATATAATTTTGTTTGTAGAAAGATGAAGTTAAAGATGTTGTTGTCATTGACAACTGGGTAAGGTTCTGGTGCCCTGCTGAAACAGCTCATCTTGTAAAGGTAAGTTAAAGATGTTGTCATTGACAACTGGGTAAGGTTCTGGTGCTCTGCTGAAACAGCTCATTTTGTAAAGGTAAGTTAAAGATGTTGTTGTCATTGACAACTGGGTAAGGTTCTGGTGCCCTGCTGAAACAGCACATCTTGTAAAGGTAATAATTAGTTATGCCAAGTACAATTTAATCGGAGAACATTTTGCATACCATTACTTGAGTCTGGTGCAGCGTGATATGTATGATATTTGACACATTATTTGTCCAATACATAAATTTGGCTTCAAGATGGTGTCATTTCAAAAAGTTATTAAACAAAAATTTCTTCACAAACTTAAATAAATCAACAAATAATTTAAATTAAATATTATAAGGCCATACAAAGTTAATTTCTTGGTTCTCAGGCCCGCCCGCATGTGGAAATTCGTCGCCGCATTGCCGATTTTTTTGCAAAAATAGTTAAAAAAAAAAAATTTAAATGCGGTAGCGCTGTCCGTACGGAAAAAACAACCGCATCCGTTTTTCTCTTATATCGCGTGGTCGGTGAAACGCTTTAAAACGCATCATGCTTAAATGAGACTTAAAGCATCGTTATGGCAATGTATAAATAAAAAACGTGTTTCCGTTTGACATTTAGACAAAAGGTCAATCGTTTCTGTGCAAATTCGGCACAAATGTTTGCAAGTTTTACCAGGAAACATAATAGGGGGGCTTCTCCGAAGCTTGTACCTTATTGGAATTGTTTACGGAGATAAAAAATGGTACGTTGGGACCAGCGGATTGGACGTTTCCATAAAAATTAACCACTTGTGATGTTTCTGCCACCATCGGAAGAAATAAAATTGAAATTTTCAATAAAGTAATGAAAAGATTTATACATTGCCATATTTTTCACGAAAAAAAAGAAGAAAAAATGCCTCCCTCATCACTTTTTACAGCAGTAAAAGGATTAAAAAAAAAATGCCGTCCTCCCTCATCAATTTTTACAAAAAAGGGCCTGAGAACCAAGTAATTAACTTTGCATGGCCTAAGGTGTAGACAAAAACAAACTTAAATAAATATAATATCATTAAAAAAAAAAAAAAAGTCAGATCTGGTATTCCATGATTGTGCTGCTTCCTCTCCATGTCAATGATTTTCTCCAGGTCATCCACCAATTAAACTGACCACCCTGATATAGCTGAAATATTGTTGAAAGTGGCGTTAAATGCCATAAACCAACCAATCCTCTCCATATAGAGGAAGGAAAAGGGGATTCCAAGAACTTTTGAAATCCATTCAATGACATTTATGCTTAAAATTGTTGTTTAATAAGTTGGACAATGATCAACAGGTAACTATGGAGATTTTTTATGTTTTTGAATGTCTTTTTATTTTTTCAGTGCCATGAGATAGCTGAAATACTGCTAAGGTTGGCATTAAACACCAATCAATCAATCATTTTATTTTTTCAGAAACTGAGAAAACAATTAGATAAACTGTTAGAAGACAAGATTACAAAAACAGGGGTCACAAACTGGGACAAACAATCGAAAGAAGGAATTTTATTACATGCTATAATAGATCTTATTACTGTGGAAGAAAATAAAGTATCAGGCAGATGACAAAAATAAAGTTCAAAATATAGGACAAAATAATAAGTGTGATACAAATCCTGGAAGCTTGAACGAATCTGGTGTTAAAAGTACAAGTTGATACAGAAATGATGAAATGGGCAAAAGGACACGAAACCAAACAACTATTGTCTTTCAGTGTTAGAGAAAATTGTTGATGTTTGTGCGAATATATTTTCTATGCATAATAAGATGAAGTTGATGTTATTACAACTAGTAAAATAATAGCAGAGGAATAGAACAGGAATAAAATTTACATGTGATATAATGTGACATTGTCTGGTCATTGTATTAGTAATAAAATGTGCTGGCTGCAGTTCAAGTAGTTATTTTCTATAATATATACAATATACAATTCAATGAAACTGTATAATTGTTCATCAAAATGACTTGTCATACTTATAAATCATAATCATGATCTGAAATTGATTAATAAACAATAATTCTAATATGATTTACATAATTAGAAATCATTTACTCTAATTGGATATAAGCTCTTATGGAGGCGGTGTTTTTATCAGGTTATTTTTCAAGAGACGATGTTCACCGGACTACTTTTTTCGTAATGTAAACAAAATGACGGCTTGGATTCCCAATAATAAAAAAAAATAAAAGAAACAATGTTTATTGTTAATAATCGACAATTATTGTTAGATATGAAATAAAAAATAAATGCCAATGAATAAAAAGCTTTTATTTATTCATTAGCCCAATGTGATGGACTTCATTTTAGCTGTGTCGATTCCACTCTATATTCATGCGTGACACACATCAATGGAATGTATGTGTGCATACTGGTGATCCCCAAAGGTAAATTTTCAAAAAAAAAAATTTTTAAATTGTCAAACCTGTATTAAGAGGTCACCTTTGAGACAAAGACAAAGTGGTCTTTTAAGACAGGTGACCTCTTAAAAGAGATTCAATTCATATGAAATTTTTTATGACAGGACAAAAGGTGACCTTTTAATACAGGTGACTGCTAAATAGAGGTGACCTCATGGGCAGGTTTGACTGTACTTAGTTACAGAATTATAAGGATTAAAACACATTTTTTCAGGAGTTTATTTATGTATAACCTGGACCAAGTCACTCACAAACTTACATAAAAGTCCTTTACTCTTACTCCTGCATAATGGAGCAGAGAAGTTCTGTCCAGGTTTCATGAAGCTAAAAGATTAAAAGAAAACCTTATCAAAATAGTTAACCTCAATGTTGGTTAGGGTTATGATATTTAACATCACTTTCAACAATATCTAGGTTACTAATATATATCGTTGTGGTCAGTTTTATTGGTGGAGGAAACGGGAGTACCAAGAGAAAACCACCGACAAACTTTATCACATATTGTTGTATGTGTACACCTCGCTATGAATGGGGTTAGTGGTGATAGGCACTGATTGCATATACAAATGTATAATAGTTGTAAATCCAACTATCTTATGATCAAAACGATGACAGCCCCTAAAAATAGACCACATTTTGAGATACTACTGCATGTGTACATAGTTTGGTGTATCATCTTTAAAAAATGGATAGCCATTTCATGACTTTGTTGGACTTTTTTTTCATCCGAAAATAAGGGGGTTGCAAAAACGACCTTATTGCACCTTCTTTCAATGATAAATGTATCTAATAAACTGCCATGTCATTGTCAAAACACTGACTGCTGTACATGTGCTGATGATACCCTTGGGGACTAATAGACCCAGTGATAGTAATAAAAAACGTACATATCTAATTTAGTACACACAACACATTCTGGAATACTAGTAAGGGACCGACCTTTTAACTTGCAGGGGGGGGGTATGCGGTTATTTTTTTCTGAAATTTTTTTTCGGACAACACAAGTTAGAATTATTTTTTTTGTCACGCTTTTTTTTTTCTCTCCAAATTTAACATTAGGTTATATGACAAAAACTCTGAATCAGATTATTTTTTTTTTCCTCCACCAAAATCAGAATATTTTTTTCAGCAACATTGGGAATCAGAATATTTTTTTAGAAAAAAACCATAACCCCCTCCCTGGAACTTAAATGGTCCGTCCCTAAAAGAATAAGCTAACTTAAATCTCTATCAGATAAACTCTATGCAATCCATGCCAGTTAACTATAATAGCACAGATGATTTACTAGTTATTTTTACACTGTTAACATACATTTTATTGATTTATTGGATGTTATTTAACATCAAATAAGTTGGGATGTACAACAGTGCAGCCAGGTGCTCCACTAATGATACTCTGTCAGGTTTCTCCACCAATGACACTCTTTGTGTAATGAAAGAATGTCAAACAATGAGGCCAGGTGCCCAACCAATTGATACACCTTAGATAATGTACCGGTAGATATGTCATACAGTGATTGCAGTTGCTCCACTAATAATGCCATTTTGTACTTAGAGATGTCAAACAATGATACCAGTTTCTCCACTAATTATATAATGACACCCTACATATCATGTAGGGATGTCATATTGATGAGGCCAGGGGCACCATTGATGATACCCTTCATAAACTATTGGGATGTCAAATGGTAAGGCCAGATGTTCCACTAATAGCACCCTTCATATACTGTATGGATGTCATACAATGAGGGCAAGGGCACCACTAATGATGCCCTTCATCAGGGGCGTTAAAGTGCCTATGCATAAATTTGGCAATTTTTTTTATTATAAATCAATGATCCACTTAGCTACTGGAATATGCATGTAGATACGTTCCATGATTAAATCTATAATGTATATAATATAAATGTACAGAGCGAATTATCCTGTAGACTACTGGAAATTATCCATATATATTTTCTTATTTAATCATTTAATGGAAGAGATATCAAAAGGAGTAGTAAGCAACGAGGAGTGTTAGTTTGGCATATGTTATCTAAGCCCTGCATGTCTTCTAAACGTAATAATTGATAGATTGTTCAATGCCTATCGGACAGATTTACCAAGGAAAGTAGATTTTGTGGGTGAGGTTAAGCGTTGGAGATCAGGTGGGCTTTTGTAAATGATAAGCCAGACTACTCGACACTACATGCAACAAACCGTGACTTATACTCGGCTATATATACAACATCATCAGTATCTTACTGACAATGTCGGTGTCATCTGCTGAAACAAGGGAGAGATCTTTCTGTGCAATGAGACGCGTGAAATCCTACCAAGGTCGATTATGCCGATGAACGACTGTCCAACTTATCACTTTTGCATAGACACACATGTGCAAGTCGACTATGATATGATTATTGATTTAGAAAGTAACCACAATCATACATGTATTTTGTTATCCCTTTCGACATTAAAGTTTCGAAGGGCATATATAGTAACGTGACCTTCCGCCCGTCCAAGAGAGATCTGTCTGTGTAGTCGAGGATGTTAAAGTTCTAGTTAGTCCGTACGTAGTGGTATTATCAAAAAGGGAGAACACAATTTGAATTTCATGTTGTTAAAAGCACATCCAAAATGATCTAAAATGTCACCCTTCTGTTGTATAACCCGGGGGCTTAGCCCCCGGAACCCTTTACAAAGCTCTGCTGAACCCGCATGTCGCCTTAAACGACCCCTCGCCGAAACAGTTTGTGCCTATGCTTCACAATTATTCTGGCTACCCTCCTGTTCATATAGTACTGTATCCATTATTGTGTTTTGTAGAGTGTTGAACATAACCAACCTGAACAACATGGACCACTCCTGGGACAAACAAATACTTTAAAATGGTAAACAGTAACAATGGACAATATAATCAACCAGAACAACATGTCACTGAAAACCATTATGTTGATAATGTAACCTTCTGCAACAACACGACCCACCCCACCCCCTTTTTGGCAAACAGTCGTGACGAACAATATAACCACCATGAAAAACACAAAACACGTCTCTGGAAAAATGTTCTGTTCCATATTCAACATTCTGCAACAACACGAACCATGATGGACAATATAACCAACCACATCATGAACCACTCCTTTGACAAACAGTAATGATTGCCAATAACACAATTCAATAACGAACCACTTCTCTAGAAAACATCGACGGTGGA
>MJUT01008774.1:264568-281660 GCA_002080005.1 Gigantidas platifrons | reverse complement strand
TTCGGGGTGAACTCCTGTTCCACTAGTGACACTCGTCGTGTTCGGGGTGAACTCCTGTTCCACTAGTGACACTCGTCGTGTTCGGGGTGAACTCCTGTTCCACTAGTGACACCCGTCGTGTTCGGGGTGAACTCCTGTTCCACTAGTGACACCCGTCGTGTTGATGTTAAACGATACGAACATCATTTGAAATGCAAATCGTTTTCAACAATAGTATACACTATAATTAAAACAAATAACATATAAAACACGAACCCCGTACAAAACAACTGGGAATAAAGACGAATCGAACATCGTTTTACACGGAAATCCTAGAGGACATGTCTTGTTCTCGCCATGATATAGTTGAAAAATGGTTCATTTGGCTTTACACAGCAATCACTCACTCACCATATTAGTATCAGTGCCTCCAATGTCTATACTTAACGGTAGAATACACACACTACACATTTTATACGAAATAGGGACGAAACAGCCCCCCCCCTCCCCCAATAAAATTTCCACCTCTTGAAACTAAACAGTAGATCAGTACTCATAAATGACTATTTACTTTATGTATGTAACGGGTCAATCAGTTTTTTTTTGTATCACTATATATATCTTATATAATAATTACTGCTTAATGCTGCATTGTATGAGGCCATTTGATATCCTTCTTTCAGGGAGTTATAATAGAGTTTTAACACTCATGGCAGCCTTTAACCGTTTTAACGAGTGTGCAGCGTGCCGGCAGAGGTGTGATTGCCACTGTGTATACCAATCATGTGACAGCCATTCCATATGTGAACGTGGTGGTACATGCTATAACCCTGAACCTTGACTATTATTTGATCTACTATATGGACGTTTAATAACATATTTACATTACATTTGACATTTTTGTAGTTTTAATAGCGTTCAAAAGGATTAGCCTAAGTACATTTTGTATACAGATATAGCACTTGGTATGTACTTCTGTCAACTATTTTACAGTCCTAGAAATATACAACAGAAGTTGCATTCAATATTTTTTATTGCATTTTAACATTATTTAATACAATAAACAATATTTATTTTTAATTGTTAACTATTATTATTGTAAGCACAAGATAATGTCGAGATCTTCCATATAATTACCAACTCATTAGTTTACTGATTATCCAAAGGACAATAGCTTTATCACAATTCAGGTACACCTGTGTAGTGGACCTATCTATGAATTTATTGTGTATTGCAAAAATTACCTACTCTTTAAATGTCCCAAGTTTGTAATGTTTTGTTATATTCAGTATTATCTTCAAAAGTGTATTTCATTTATCTGCAGATTCACACTTTTACATCAAAATATCACAGTTTGTTTTGCTGTTTTGTTTACATTAAATGACATTTGTCCTTTGCCGATGAGTCAGATGTACCTAAAGCTGCTTGGAAGGCTTCATCAAACACATTTGTCAATCCTTCCTGTAAAATAATGTTGATATATACTTAATTGATAGAATGTTTAAGAAGGGTTTGAAGATACCAAAGGGGCAATCAGAATCCGTATATCGAAGAAGAACAGACAACACAATGGCCAAAAGAAAAGGTACAAAAGGACAAACAACGATCAACAAAACATGCATATAAAACTAAAGATCAAGTAACACGAACCCCACTAAAAACCGGGGAAGAACTCAGGTTCTCCGGAAGGGTAATCAGTTCCTGCTCAACTAGTGACACCTGTCGTGTTAATCTAGTTACAAACCCGGTGATAAGTCATGAGAAATGATTTTAAATAATTCTTATTTTATTGCTTTTAAATTAAATTACCTACTTATATTCTAGTTGTGTTTTGAGGAGAATTGTACAATACCTGTATTAGGTTAGATGTACATATTATATGCTATTCCTGGTTCTTTGGTATAGACATTGTTTTACTATTTCACAATGCCGTATATGAATCTTTAGACAGTCGACCTTCAGCGATTTAATTGATATAGTAAGTGAGTGTTGCTTAACGCGACCTCAGCAAATCTTCAGCTATATCATGGCGAGAGCAAAGTTATTTTCAATGAGAAGATGATGAGGTCCGTTTTGTACTAGACCAACACGCCTGTTGTACTTTTATAATGCTAGCACACTGAAACAACAGTCAGTAGCTAGACATGACGCTCCACTCGGACACATTATTCCGATTCCGAGTCAACCAGTCTTTGCCCTTACTCCTTAATGCTGCGTCCTTAGAGGAGAAGCAACAAATACCAATTTTATAGTCTTTGCTAACTTGATACAAACTTAAATCCACCTTTCAGTATTATGGAAAATAGTGAGATCTTTCACCAGAATTATATGTTCAAAAACTTTTAAAAGAATATTATATATATATATACCTGTGTTAATGCCGAGCATTCTAGATATTTGACACCTCCAAGTTCTCGTGTTAGGTTCCATCCTTGTTCAAATGTTATTGGCTGTTTATCACATGTTATTGGCTGTTTATCACATGTTATTGGCTGTTTATCACATGTTATTGGCTGTTTATCACATGTTATTGGCTGTTTATCACATTTAGTGGATTGTTTATTAGTAGGCGAGTCACTTCTTAAATCTACCTCGGTACCGATTAACATAAAGGGTGTTTTCTTACAGTGAGACGTAATTTCTGGGATCCACTGAAAAAATGTAATATGAACCTCATTCAGATTTTATACCTTATATATACAATACTTAACCCTCTCAGCCATTTTTGTTTATACTCCTGATTACAAAGAAACGAGATTAAATGATGCTCCAATCGTTCAGTGTGTTCACTGGCAAATAAGGTTTGTTTTTCCTTCTGTTTATTTTTTGGAGTAATATTACTTGACTGTATACTGTTGTTTGTCTTCACGGACTGTGATTCTGATTTTGGTGTTTGCTAAATAAAAGAATATGGTTCTTTTGCAACAGGCTAGTGATATTATCTAATTATAAGGAATGTATTTTTAATTCATTATAATAGGTTTGTAATTTGAGGACAAGTAAAATAGTGTTGTGTCATTGTAATATGTTTGTAGTCTCTCTGAGATTAGGCTTCCGAATAAATTTTCTGTCTGTATGATGGAGATACATACAGAAAATAGCATCGGAAGTCTAATCTCCACGAGATTAATATGCTTGCTAAAGTTCGTGTACAACCTTATTCTCAAGATAACACCAGTTTATCCTTATGTATTGTTATTGACACTCATGTTTGGTAATTATAACACACATTCTTCAGTACCAGCAAGGGTAATTATAACACACATTCTTCAGTACCAGCAAGGGTAATTATAACACACATTCTTCAGTACCAGCAAGGACTTATACGTTTTACGTTTGTGGTGTTTAACGTCAGCTTCAAACATATTTCAGTTATTTCGTGGCGGTCAGTTTTAATGGTGGAGGAAATCAACGTACCTGTAGCCAAAACCACCGATCTGTCGCAAGCCACTAAAAACTTTATCAAGTAAAGCTGCATCGAGTACACCTCGCTACGAGCGGGATTCGAACTCATACCTTTAGTGATGATTGCATAGGTAGTTGTAAATTCATCTACCATACGATCACGACCACTGGCGACTACCCCGGATTGCTAATATACAACAGGGGGACCATTTCATGCATTGAACATGCTCGGTGTCGTAGTTAAAATGTCCATTGATCAACATGACCAGTTACTATCGTCGTAACAGAAATTTACGAAACAATTTTGTAATTGCTCTTTATGGTTGTACAGGGGGACCAACCGGTTAATCGAGAAAAGCCCGTTCGTGTACGATTGTTAATCGGGTTTTTTGATTCGTGAACGATTCGGTTACTAGTTCGTGTACGATTATTTTGAGGATCCGGACATGATTCCTTGACAGTGAGCCTCAATTATTACTAATTAAGGAAACAATTATTAATTATCTCTTCGCAGTTCCCTTCCTTTATTGTATATCTTTGATGGTGTATGCTCCAAAACTTTCGTTGATATAAACCTTGCGTGAAATGTGGTCAGAAAGTCTAAAAAGCATTGCATCAAAATGTCACAAGAACTATAATATTCCTATATTCACACATTTACACTTTTTTATGACAGAAACATCACTTTAATGGAAACATTCTTCTATATTGGAGTGGTTAAAAGACCCTTTTCACAAACAATGCAAAATATGACGGGGAAATTATATTTTCCTAAAATGGATGTGTACTTACAATTGGTGTTGCCTGATTCTTACAAAGAATAGTACATAATAATATATTCATGAATGTCTATTAGTAATTACTTAGAAATAGGTTTTCGATGACGCAAAACACCGCAAATTATATCTTGCCGCGTTCATATTTCATGAGACACACTTATAAAAAGCAACATTAGAAAATAATTCATTTAAATTGCTAAGAAAAATGCAAGTATCTTATGTTGAGTAATCGTTCACGAACATCGACCACGAACAAGAAATGTTTAACCTGCTCGTTCACGAACAAAAAAAAATGAAAAAAATATAATTTTCCCGTCATATTTTGCATTTTTTGTGAAAAGGGTCTTTTAACCACTTCAATATAGAAGAATATTTTCATTAAAGTGATGTTTCAGTCATAAAAAAAGTGTAAATGTGTGAATATAGGAATATTATAGTTCTTGTGGCATTTTGATGCAATGCTTTTTAGACTTTCTGACCACATTTCACGCAAGATTTATATCAACGAAAGTTTTGGAGCATACACCATCAAAGATATACAATAAAGGAAGGGAACTGCGAAGAGATAATTAATAATTGTTTCCTTAATTAGTAATAATTGAGGCTTACCGTCAAGGAATCATGTCCGGATCCTCAAAATAATCGTACACGAACTAGTAACCGAATCGTTCACGAATCAAAAAACGCGATTAACAATCGTACACGAACGGGCTTTTCTCGATTAACCGGTTGGTCCCCCTGTACAACCATAAAGAGAAATTACATAATTGTTTCGTAAATGACTGTTACGACGATAGTAACTGGTCATGTTGATCAATGGACATTTTAACTACGACACCGAGCATGTTCAATGCATGAAATGAGATATAAAGCGGAAGTGAATTGCTCAAGAGATTTAAAACGATATCGTTTACCTTGCGCTTAACATCATCAAACGATGTCGGTGACACCACACTAAAACACACAAGAAAAATATCAGTTCCACTATAATCTAATGGACGTAAAGTGTCATAATAATCCATTCCACTGGTATCTTTTAGGTCCACTCGATAATGTATACCACCAACCATAGCGTCGGTACAGTAGTGTTCAAATACCTAAAAATAAATTGATTGTTAACTTGTGCATAGCATTTTAAAGGCATACAGGCTGTCAGAATTGATTTTTTTTTTAATATTAAAAGTTACCAATATTCGATGTTTTACACTAATTGCAGTTGAAATTTTTCATAATATCATATAAATAGCTTAGAACGAAGGAAATACGTCGCTGTTTTATTTTCTTGAATCCAATAAAGAATACAATGTTTACCTGGTAATATTCATACGACCTGACAGTGAACTCATTCGGGAAAGCGTTTGGGCATGTGCGAAATTGTTTGTTGATGAAGAAAGCACATGGCACAAATCGAATCTGGGAAGAACAAACACGTTGACGGATTCCATACGAAAACGACACAAAAAGGAGGATTCAGCAACCTTTTTGTAAAAATAAAAAAAAAGATGCTATACCGACCTACTCAACTTTTCAACACGTAAGCATAATTTAGTATCCTTCCCCCCCCCCGGCCGAATCGTATTTTGACAGTAGAATTACATCGTAGTTTTTTACATACCAATAGTCTTTTTTTCAGGAGAAAACGCTAGGTGATATCTCTTTTAAATTAGAGACTAAAATAACAAACTTTGTGTCTGTTTTTTTTTTCTAGGACAAAAAGTCACAATTTTCATTATTTGTTCATTTTCAATTAAAAAAAATGTTTGATTAAAAAAAATCAACCTACAATGTAGATATTAAATATTATGTTTAATTCCAGTAATATTTTTTTAAGTGTTTTTGCAGAGGTATTTTTCACAGCATTTTAGTTTTTATATCAATTTTTTTTTTTTTTTTTTATTATTTTGAAATGTTTTTGGAGATTTTTTCAAAGATATTTTTTTTTTGATTTTGGATGAAGTTGAAAGATTAACCTTTCTACTTGTGTGAGCTTTTTCTAACCAATAAAATTTTTCATTTGTGTGTTGTGGCTTTAAAGGAAGTACGTGTATATGTTGTGTACAAGTTGTGATTTTGTACAAGTTATAACATGTACAAAAATATTGTACAAGTTATAACTTGTACGACACAAAAATACAAGTTATAACTTGTACAATATTGGCCTGTACAAGTTATAACTTGCACAAAATGAAGCCAAAAAGGTGTTTCAACTTGTACAACTTTTTAGATCTGTATGTTTTACTAACAACACATTATTAAAGTATCCAAACCAAACCAAATTTATTATTTGCATGAATTAACCTCTGTAGTACAAACTAATAAGCAATATTTAAAAATGTATGTTACTTCCAATACTTTAGAAATATCTTAAGGTCACTCTTACAACAACTGAAACTGATATTAGTACAAACATTAACACAGGTACAGAGATAGGAAATACTGTTACTGAAACTGACTGTGGACATACTGAACGAGTACATAAACGAGCATTCTCTGGTAGAGTTATTCCGGATACATTACCGGAAACTCAGGAAGTTGATTTCTTCTCAGAAATTAACCAATTCAAATATAGTTCGTGCCCGTAATCGCGCATTATCAGGAAAACAGACGCATGATTTCACTAACAAGGATCACTAAGCAACGGCAAACAGTTCTTAAGAAAGGTGACAATGTAGTTATACCAATTCCCGCAGTAGATAGAGGTCCTACTGATCCAAAAAATATCAAAGATGTTGTTACACATGTAAATGATCATGGTGGTTACAAACTTGGTACAAAAGTGGGTTTGATTAGCCCCTTAAGTAGAAATCAATAAGAGTTCTGTGAGAGTGAAACTGTGAATGTATCAGATATATCAGATGTGCCTGAGAGTGAGAAGTGTTTGAAGTTACCAAAGGGGCAATAAGAAACCGTATATCGAAGAACAGCCAACACAGTGGCCAAAAGAAAAAGGACAAACAACGATCGACAAAACATACATATAAAACTAAAGATCGAGTAACACGAACCCCACTAAAAATCGGGGGTGAACTCAGGTGCTCCGGAAGTGTAAGCAGTTCCTGTTCCACTAGTGGCACCCGTCGTGTTAATCTAGTTACAAACCCGGTAATAAGTCGCGAATGAGGAAAGGACAGGGAAGTGATTACGACAAGTGGAACATATCCGTGGTCATTTGTGACACAGATATTCCATAACGGTCAACCAAGTCATGGTGGCGACCGTAAAGTTTTCGAAGTGATGAATTCAACTTTACCAAAAGGAACCCTTGGTTCAGTAGCTTCCTTGTTAGCAGCGACCCTCTATACAGGAAATCTTGATATGAACCACAAGCTCTGGAATATCATCTGAGAGATATATACTCCATATGCAGGTGCTGCTGGAATGTTGCTACATATAAATGGAAAGTTCACAATGGGAAAATTGAAAATTGAAATCATCTCTTTTGTCGTAAAGTTTCGTTCTTAATCGACCCTCACTGTCGATTTCGAGGTGTAGGTCAAGGTATGAAGCAGACCTATCTGTATCTGTGGTATGCTTTATTTCAAGCTCAATGGGATAGATGCGATCAACAAAATCACCAAACCTAGAATTATTTAGTGAAAGGATATCATCTATATAGCGGAATGTGAAATTACAGGATCGAGCTAGATTCTTTTCGTTTTTCTTGAGAAGCCCCTGTATGAAGTCTGCCTCATACGAATAAAGGAACAAGTCGGCGAGAAGAGGAGCACAGTTTGTACCCATAGGTATGCCGACTGTCTGTTGAAAAACACGTTCACCAAACATAACAAACATGTTGTCCATAAATTGAGCTTGAGAGCGGTTGCAAGTAAGTTGTCAATGAGCGGAGGTCAGGGATTTTTCCATTGCAACTGTAAGAGCGGTAGCTGCAAAGCAAGTGGGTATAAATGCAGAAAATGTGAAGTATTGTGTAATTCAAGACGCCACCAGTCACTTTCTTGTACTAATAAATAGTTGTCTAAATTAACTAAAACAAATTTACATGTGTTTGATTGATTTGTCATTTTTCATGTAAGATACTAAAATTCCTAAAATTAATTTCACTAATGAATTAACCTTTCGTGTGCTAGTTTTGTTTATGTAGATATTTTTTGCTATTTTGTTGTAATAAATTACTTTTCAAGCTAAAATATGAAATTATTATTTCTCAGAAAAAGTTGTACAAGTTGAAACACTTTTTTGGCTTAATTTTGTACAAGTTATAACTTGTACAGGCCAATATTGTACAAGTTATAACTTGTAATTTTGTATCGTACAAGTTGTAACTTGTACAATATTTTTGTACAAGTCATAACTTGTACAAAATCGCAACTTGTACACAACATATATATACAATCATTAAAATATCCCTTTTAAAACAACAACTTGATTTCTGAATAAACAAGCAGGATGCATATCTAATTAATAGTTTTGACAACAGTTAACGGTTTCTAATTTAGGGGGGGGAGTATGGCTTCTTTCTTCAGAAATAAATCAAACTAACAATACAGAGGAGACAGTTCTAAGTTTTTTCCTTTCAATTTCTGATCTTATTTCCTGGTGCTGTCTGTAGTATGGCTTTTGTGAGCAAATAGGTACCACCTGTTGTTTTTTTATTGAGTACACCTCACCACTGACAAAATGCCATGAATATTCCAGTATATCACTAAAAGCAATGATGGCATACACATCCAGAGGTCACCACATAGTTTTAGCCTAAACAAAACAGGTTGCATCAAGATCTTATCACTATCAAATGTGTCATTTAACTATCTGCTGGCTGTAGAATTTAATGTGGGAAAAGAAATGTCATGAACATACAAGCAAACTGGGACTTTGTCCTATATTTAAAATTGAAATTTGTGACTTTTTGTCCTATGTGTATTAAAATAATGATTTGTGACTTTTTGTCCTACCCGGCAAAATTGTGACTTTTTATCCTGTGACTTTTTGTCCTATCAAAATTGTGACTTTTTATCCTGTGACTTTTTGTCCTGTGACTTTCTGTCCATTTACCTATAAATAACCACGTAGCATGTTGCATGTACATTCGTTAGAATTAATATAATTTAAGAAATATATCTATGAAATTGGATCCCGGGGTAATCAGTTAGTATTATATAATGGTATGTAGTAAGAATGACACCCAAAAGTGGAAATACGTGATGAAATCAATAAAAACAAACCCAAACTCTGCAAAGGGGCCCGATAAACGGAAAATGTAAACAAATTGTATTGCATATTATTGACAACACTTGAGTTGTCTTGATTATATATATATATCTTTTTTTTTTTATTTATTACAATATTTGAGGTTGTGACTTTTTGTCCTGTGACTTTTTGTCTGTGACTTTATGTCCGTGACTTTTTGTCCTGTGACTTTCTGTCCTACATTCTATTTATAGCAGTTATCAGTATTCGGCAAACTTCGGAAAAGCAGCCGACTTATAATTAGGTCGTGTTAATGGCGACTTTACCAACAGACATTAGAATTCTTTTCACTAATTACGACATTATAACATATTTTTTAAACCTGGCTTCTTGTTCAGAACATTGTATTAGTATAAAACATCGAATATTGGCAACTTTTAATATAAGCAAAAAAAAATCAATTCTGACAGCCTGTATGCCTTTAAAGGGAAACTTCGCGATTTTTTACATGTTAGCTAAATATGTTCCTGGTGATATAAAATACATATTCACAAAGTTTTATCGACATATTTCCACAAATAACGAAGCAAATGGCAAATTTGTAATTTTAATTTCTACTTTTTGTACCGGGCGATGACGTTTTGGCCCGATTTTGCATTGTGGGATTGAAATTTAAAGTCTGGGTCGCTGATGATATGATTTTTGACGGCGACTTTCCAAATTAGAAATTGCGCCCAATTGGGTCGCTGATGTTAAATTCGCTTCATTTAAAGCGCTCACAGGACTGTAATTTACATCTAATAACTGTTGGAAAAATTAAATACTGAATTGAACAGATATGTACCTTTTTGACAAACAACTATTTTAAATGAACAAAATGTTTCATTTCCTATATATTTACAACGGAAAGAGTGTTTTACAACAGTCAACTATATTCGCTATATATAGGATCCCTTTTACAATTATGTTAATTTTGTTCTACTGCTAATGTGCTGAAAAATATAATGGATAATTTTCGACAACGCGTAACTTGTGTATTGATCTCTAGATTATATAGATTATTTAATTCCTCTTGTACAGAGATATATTTAACAATTTACAATAATAAATTATAGAATATGGAACAGTTCTTTAAAGAGAGAATACACAAAAAAACTCAATTAATCGTCCTGTGAGAAAAATATACGTGCAGTACAACGTAAATATTTGGCACAAATGTTTATAAACGTATACGTCGTCTTCGATATCTGGGCAATTTGTCGTTAAATTCTGCACACGTGGTAGAAGTATATACAACAATTCTTCAGTCGACGAAGAATATAGTGTCAAGATAAATAAAAGTTTGGATTCCTAAGGATTGATGTCCAAAATTTGTCACGAACTTCTTCCGTTGCTGAACATCTTAAAACAAAATGTTCAATTGTATCCATAAAAGGTGACATGCATTTACTGCAAATCGTCAAGTCATATTGTGGCACACACGTTGCTAATTTGGCTAAAAGGTATACATTTGAAAGTTCAACAGTGGTTCTGGCAGATAACTATCCACTAAAAATGCCGTCAGTATGCACTTTTTTGAATCGGGTAAAGTCACTGTCCTGTTCCATACGAGATAAACGTTCAGAACACGAAGTAGTTAAGTTATTAATAGCGTTTGAAACTGTCGTTTTCAATATCAATTTGAATACACACTAGTTGCTTTCCAAGACGAGTTGGTAAAAATATAGGTGAAATAATATTTTATTCGTGTATTCTACGGTTTTTTACAGTTTACATGTCAAAACATCACCATCTCAGCATGCCGTCGCATCGTGCATTCATGATATACAAATACACCTATCACAGGTGTGGAAAAAAGCTTTTCTCAAGATTCCTTTTATTATACTAAGACTTATAAACATAGATACAAAATGCAACTATTTTGCGTTTTCGATTTTCAAGCCGTCTTCCAATTTATTTGTACTTAAAAAATATAAATTCCTATTTTTTTCTTATAAATGTGTATAAATATCTTCTATAAATTTCAATTTCTTATCTAATTCTTATTCTTATTATGTAACAATATGGTCAGGTTGTTATTTTCATTGAATATATGACATCTCAAAATAGATGTCATCACAGTAGGGGGTCTTCCTGTATATTACAAGACAACCTAATTCAAATCACCTAGAAAATATTCCCACGACATACATATTTTTTTATAACCATAGCAATCAACCTTGCAAAGGACACAACTTGATATAAATGAAAAGTTTTTATAAAGAAATATTTGGTAATGCTGTGAATCTGTTTTTGTTTGTTTGTTGAAAAGTTGAGCTCCAAACATGTTCAAAATGACTTGGTTACATTACGTATTTATTTAAAAGAGAACAAACTGCATAGCAAAACACATGCAAGAAGACAAAACATGGGTTAAATAAAAAATGCGCAGGCACAAAAAAAAGTAACATTACTAAACTAAGTAAATAACAAAAAGCATGCATTATTTACCAGAAAAAGAAAACAAAACATTAAACACAAACTACCGTATTTTACGGACGATAGGTAAATATTTTTTCCTCAACACGCTGGTTTCGACCTATCGTCCACATCGGCCTATACAAGGATGAAGTTAAACAAATCTGGAAGAATTAGTACCAGATTTGCCGAATCCCAGATTGCCGATTCCCATATTGGCGAGTCCATTTTGCCGAATCCCATATTGCCGACTTTTGTTAAAAATGACTAAATTACATTATATTATTCTTTATTTTACTATAGGTATCATATACATTTACAATAGTAGTTAGTTTATTATTAAATTTGATGTCAATTGCTGACACTTCTAACACAGTGTCGATATTTCTGACAGTATAATTCCTGGCCGTGCAGCTACTTAAATCTACTTATCATGACCATGAACCTGATACGGAAGCCACACTTTCGGCTAAGATGAAATCAGATCTCTGCGAGAGAGCAGCAGATAACCCAACCATACCAATGAAAGAAGTGTACAGCCATGCAGTACATGTCTTCAGCACCCGTGGAAGATGATTTACTAGAACCACTACTCAGGTCATGCAAGAGCCAGATGTATAGGGCCCGGCGACAGAATATTTAAAATAAAAAACAATATTATGAAATTTAGTCATTTTTAACAAAAGTCGGCAATATGGGATTCGGCAAAATGGACTCGGCAATATGGGATGCTACCATATGAAATCCCTAAAAAAAAAATCTCGATTTTGTTTCCAGTATCAAAAACACACAAGCACAAGTTAAAATGTTCACCTCGAGAAATGTAAAAAAAATCTTTAAATATCCACTCCCACGTCCGAGCAAATACTCGGGAGTCCACCCAGGATGTCCGACCAAATACTCTGAGTTAGAGGGTGTTGACTCTCAAATTTATCGGACATTTCTCTGGAGTGAGTCGGACATTTTGGGAGGGATATGTCCGACCTGAGAGTATGATCGTTGATACACTTTGAGTGTACTGTAGATCGTTCATTATTTATTAAAGATCAAATATTTTTAAAACATTAGAATAAATATAATGTTGAAATGACAGGAACAATTATAATTGTAATTATGTTTTAGATGATAAAAAAGTATACACGATCCTTGAAATTATAAGTTTTCATTATGAGAGGTGTCAACCTGGCCTAACTATATAGGTTCATTCCCACTTGGTCTACTCCCATTTGGTCTCCTCCCATTGGTCTATTCCCATTTGGTCTACTCTAGAAAAAAGATGGTGTTGCATTTGGTCTACTCTATGAATTTTATATACAAAAACAACATATAAAAAATTATTTCACTCTATTATGGGAAAAGTTTAAGAGAAAGTTTAAAAGTTTCAATTTAAAAATTTTATGATATGTATTATTTAAAAAAAAATTCAACGTCATATACTTTCTTAATTAAATGGTATAACTATTTTTAAGACATAGCTATTTTTGAATTTTATATAAAAAAATTATTTATTATACAAAACAAATCAAAGTTGTGTATGAAATACATTTAAGCTTGGTGATACAAAAAAAAATATATAGTATAACTAATCGTAGATTTTGAATATCAAAATAAGACCACGAGAGACCAAGTACGCATAAGGATTTAAACGAGTGGGCGGAACTTGTTCCGTCCACGAGTTTAATCCTTAATGCGTATTCGGTCACGAGTGGTCTTATTTTGATATTCAAAATCTATGATTAGTTATACTGTTTATTATATAGACTTCCAAAATGTCTTTTATATTATTTTATTTAATTTGTATATTTCATTCCACGCGTATGAATCTACGAGCAATGATAGTGTGTAATCAATATGGCCGCACATTCAAATGTTGTCGCTTCGATGAAAAAAATTGGAAATTTAAATGAAGGACGAGTTTCTGAATTTTATTTGAATATGGGCGGATTTGTAAAGTTGTTGTGGAAAAATTCATTGAAATTGTGACTAATGTCAGTCCGATTTATCTGAGGAACCAGGCACGATGTGTTATTATTGTCCGAGTCGTGTGTATTTCATGTGTAACAAAATTCGAACTAAGGAATGAATCAATGTCCTCAAATGAAACGTTTTGAAATCTACCCGACTGGGCTTTAGTTTGATATACATTTTCATTTGTATTGCCATTGGAATTTGGAACATTTGTTTGGACATCTAGAATATTAAATTCTTGCATTTCCACATTTTCCAAGTCAAAATCATTTTCTTCTAAAAATTTGGAGACTACAGCTGCCGTATATGCGTCAAAATGATCAGACGTTTTGTTTTGTTTTGTTTTAATTTGACGATTGTTCAAAGCAGACGATTTGTCATTGAAAAGGGGTGGTGAAAGGAATTAGGAAACTGACAATCTACAATGCACTTTTAACAATGCCGTTGTTTGTTTATATTTAAATCTGTTGTGTTATGCTAGTGAAATGATTCGATTTAGAATAATCAAGTGTTCGATTTTAATGTATCAATAAAATGATTCAATTAAAATAATTTATAAAAGTACTAAAACTTTTTCATTTGTTTAATTGTTTCAGTTTACAATCATGTGTGTATTCACCGTAACACAACAAGGGACGTAACCACTACACTTAAAGTTGTCTAAAAGTAGTTCTGGCGGGGAAAAACTGATATTTCACATGTGGAAATATCGGAATTTATTTCACGGATAAATCTCCATAATCAAAGAAGTACAGATAATTTATTTTTAGACTTTGTAGTTTTCAGACTAAAACTTTTCTTATTTGAATAACAGTTCTTTTATCAAATAAATTTTAAATCATTGATTTAAAATTTGGTATATTAAACCAATGAAATTAATCCATTCAGATCACGTGTTCGCTGATGGAATTTTCTTAAAGGGGAAAGTCACGCTTGTTGATTTACAACAACTTTTTGTTTATTTTCCCACCACCTCCCCATCTAGTCCACCTCATTCATTTTGAGGCATTGTTATATGTTGTTAATATTTGCTATTTAGACTAGGGCCATTTTTTGAGTGCCACCCCTTTTTGTTTTTGGGAATTATACATTTTGCAAGGGAGTGAAGTGTCAATGAGCAACTTTGTACTTTTATTTGATACTGGGTTTTTACTTCACTCCCTTATTTTACTAATGTGTTTATGCTTGTTAGTTTAGTTGTATTACGTCATTTATTACGTCATTTAATAAATGACATTTAACTGGAAATTATCTTGTTTTATTCTCCCAACAAAAACTAGCGGAGTTGTTACTGCGGGATAACCCGTTATATGGTCCCTATCTTATAGCAGAGAAATCCAAACCGTAGTGCAATATAAACACAATACACATTTTGTGACCTGTTAACGCTACCTGTGACCCAAGGATTTACTGTGACTAGAATAGGAGATGCAATACACATTTTAAAGGTTCTAATAGGTGATCAAAATACACGACCCTGATCAAGTATACATTAGGAATGGGTGCATATTAATGTACACTGGCGGATCAAGGGGGTGTTCGACAATTTAGTAAAATTCGTGTATAAATTGGGTAAAAATTGGCAAACAAGAGCCTGGGTCCCCGTTTTCAAAACTGCTGGATCCGCGCATGATGCAGCAATGATTCTGGGGCTATTTTCACACAAAAAATCTTAAGATTAACATTGATCGTAAGTTATATTGAATTGTTCATGATTTAAGAGTGATTTTTATCTTGATTTTTTTGTGCCCCAACAGAATGATATAGCAACAACCAAAATTATGAAATAAAGCAGGGTGAACAGGGCAGAGTAGAAAATTCTTGCAAACCCCAAAAAGCAAAATAGACAAAAAAAAACATTCGTATGCAATTTTTCCTTATAAAAGCAAAGAACAAATTTGTTATGACTATTCTGAGATTAATCAGTTCGAAAGACGTGATTAAAATAAACAAAAAAATGTTTTCTTTACGCAGAGACATATCATACATGTATATGTTATGCTTTGTTCAAATCAGAAATAACCGTTATGAAAACAGATTAATCTTTGTACTGATGGCGAATACGAATATTGTATTTCCATAAACAAATTATTATATTATGTAAGAGATGTACCCTGAAGTTTTGTATAATAAACTTTAAAAGTATTTATAATACTCATCGTCTGTATATTCGAGGACTGGTCGAAAGCAATGTGTCGAAGGATGTAAAATAGCTTTCCCAATCATATATCCAACAATGTTATGGAGGTGACTGCATTATACGTGCTAGAAGACCCAAATAGAGTTTATTTTAACATGTGTTATTAAATTCCAAGGTTTTTTTTCATTGTCAAAATATTAAGCAGCTTCTACGATACAAAAGTGTATATTTAGAATAACGACAGTCATGAAGGTAAAGACAGACATTGTCGCTAGAATAGTCGGTATCGTACCCGAAACCAACCCACTGGTAAAACCAACCTACCATTGGAACATATCATAATAAACAAAATACCTACAGTTGGAACATATTATAATAAACAAAATACCTACCGTTGGAACCGTTAATAAAGTTACGGCGCATGCGTGGAGACTAGACGCCATAAATTTTTTGAAGCTGATCTTTTTGGAAAATATTTGGTTTTAATACAGTATTCACTGCCAAAACTTCGCAAGTTATCAGTAATCAACATCTTTAATTGCCAATAATGTGAAACTCGATGAAATTATGACCTTATAGTTATCTGTATTCACTTGATCTTTGAGATTCAAATACCTGCGGGAAGTTCCAACTTCCGGTTTAGACCAACTTCCGACATAAACAATACACTGCATGTCAAACAGATTGAAGTCATTCAAGTACTAACACTATGTAACATACCCAATCATGTAATATACTAACATACGCCTCATCATTGTGTTACATTACTTGAGAGTCGGCCCTCAAGAAGAAGATAACGATCATTTGTACAAGCTAACACTTTGATCATCAAACAGCACATATCCCACCCGTGCACTGCATGAATGACTTCAGACAAAACAGGTACGTAATTTTATTATACTTCTAGTTAAAAATTAATTAAGTACTGCAGTCATGAAGTATATGACTCTACCATTTTTAATTGCCATTGTAGTCTATCATAATCTGTATAATACAACAGCTACAGATGTGCAGAGCACTTTACATACAGCTGCAGTTTTAGAAGATAAATGCTATATATCTCTGCAACAAGATATAACATACAATCAGAAGGATGTGTTGTACTTCATACTCATGTTCGTCAACAAGATATAACATACAATCAGAAGGATGTGTTGTACGTCATACTCATGTTCGTCAACAAGATATAACATACAATCAGAAGGATGTGTTGTAC
>MJUT01008774.1:233241-264077 GCA_002080005.1 Gigantidas platifrons | reverse complement strand
CAACAAGATATAACATACAATCAGAAGGATGTGTTGTACTTCATACTCATGTTCGTCAACAAGCCCAAGTACCGCACAGTAGTATGTACCAACAAAAACATATACTTATTGCTTAAAATCATATTGAGTAATCAAGTTGAGGTCAATCCCGGTCCTTCAGCCGATACCAGCTCAGATAGTATCAAATATGCATGTTATATATGTAATATCCCAGTCCTATGGTCAGATAAAGGGGTTGCATGTGACAAATGTGATCAATGGTACCATGCTAAATGTATTAACATGTCATCACAAGTTTATCATGGTTTAGATATGTCCACTAATTGGTATTGTAATAAATGTGAGACACCAAATGACATAAGTGCATTATACCAATCAGTTTTGTTAGATAGCACACATAGGCAGTTACATGTCGGATGACAGTAAACATGTAAATAATAACAGTAGTATAAACTTGCAACACCAAAATCATAACATCACAAATATAGAACATGTTGGTCCAATCACAGCATCATCGCCAAAGGTGAAGAAAACACAAACAAATTACAAGCGAAATGCAAATAATATAAGAGTGCTAAACATCAACTTTCAAAGAGTAAAATCTAAAGTGCACGAACTATCACTCTTATTATATTCAGCCAAACCTGACATCATAATAGGCTGTGAAACATGGCTTAAGCCAGAAATACACAATTCTGAAATAATGCCACCATACTACACAATTTATCGGAATGATAGGAAAGATGGTTATGGAGGGCTGCTAATAGGGGTCCGATCAGACATAATAAGTTCTGGATATGTAAACAGCAAAAACATTGAGCTAGTTGCTGTCAAGGTACAACTTTCAAAGCAAAAACCTCTAATTGTTGGTAGTTATTATAGACCACCAAACCGTACAGACAATGAATATGTGAACAACTCCATTAATGAGTTGTCGGAGCTCTGTACAGGTAGTAACAACGCAACTGTCTGGATATGTGGAGATTTTAATCTCAGCGACATTTCATGGCCAAGTGGTAACATCACTAGTTCAAATCACACCAAAAAACTGAATAGAAGCTTCCTTGATACATTCAAAAACTGCTCATTAGAACAGATCGTAAATTTTCCAACTAGAAAAAAAACAAGACTCTAGATCTGTTTATAACCAACAAACCAACATTGGTCAGTAAGTGCAAACCACTGCCTGGTCTGTCAGACCATGACATTGTTATGACAGACAATAAAACGTTATGCACACGACAAAAACCTATTAAAAGGACAATATATTTGTGGAAAAACGCAGACATAGTCAACATGAAAAAAGACACCAATACCTTAAGTTGTAGCATTCTTAAGCACAAGCATGATTTACAGAAAAATATAGAGATCATCTGAAATCAACTAAAACAGGGGATATACAATATCATCAACAAAAAATCTTCCATCCAAACAGTCTAGTGCCACCTTCACAAACCCCTGGGCAAATACTACAATCAAGAAACTATCAAGACGCAAAAAGAAATCATATAACAAAGCCCGGAGGTCTAATTCTGTACAAGACTGGGCAAAATACAAGAGGCTAAAATCACAATCTCAAAAAACCACCAGACAGGCACATAACAAGTACTTATACGACATCATCAGTCCAAAAAGCTAAAAGACAACAATAAACAATTCTACAACTATATCAAGAGCAAAAACAAGATGCATCAGGTATATCCTCATTAAGAGACAACCAATGATACATACACAGTGAAGCAAAAGACAAAGCAGAAATACTAAACGCACAATTTAAATCTGTGTACACACAGGAAGACCATACAAACATACCACATAAGGGACCATCACCGTATTCTGCAATGCAAAACATCACAATCACTGAAAATGGGGTTTATAAATTGCTTAGAAACATTAAACCACACAAAGCCACAGGACCAGATAACATTCAAGCTAGATACTTAAAAGAACTGGCACTAGAACTCACTCCGGCTATCACCTTCCTATTCCAAACATCTTTAGAGCAAGGTAAACTGCCTAATGACTGGTTACAAGCACACATAGTACCTGTATTTAAAAAAGGGACAAAAACACTGCATCCAATTATCAACCGGTGTCATTAACATCTATACTATGCAAAACACTTGAGCATATTGTAAATTCAAGTATCATGAAACACCTAGATATCCATAAAATACTATCGGATTCGCAACATGGGTTTAGAGCTAGACGATCCTGCGAAACCCAGTTGCTAGAGACCCTTGATAACATCACCAAAAGGGCAGCAAATAACAAATTGATATAATTCTGCTGGACTTATCGAAGGCCTTTGATAAAGTGCCGCATAAAAGACTATTTAACAAGCTTAATTATTATGACATTCGCAGCAACACACTAAAATGGATTCACTCATTCCTACATGACCGCAAACAACTTGTACTTTTAGAAGGGGTAAAATCATCCACAGTCACAGTTGACTCAGGGGTACCCCAAGGTACAGTCTTGGGTCCGCTTTTATTCCTGATCTATATAAACGACTTACCTGAAAACTTAAACTCTTCAGCTAAGTTCTTTGCAGATGATTGTTTATTGTATAGGGAGGTAAATACAACATCAGATACCAATAAACTCCAGGAAGATCTTGACATGTTACAAGAGTGGGAAACCAAATGGCAGATGGCTTTTAATGCAGATAAATGTTTTGTCATAAGAGCTGGTACAAAACGCAAAACCATCAAACAAGATTATACCATCCACAATCACATACTAGAAGTTGTTGAAGAAAGCAAATATCTAGGCGTTACCATAAGTAAAGATCTCACTTGGAACGCACACATCAACAACATCACTAACAAGGCCAACAAAACACTAGGTTTTATTAAGCGAAATATTCATGGGTCCACTCAGAAAGTAAAACAACACACTTTCACTACAATGGTAAGACCCACATTAGAATATGCATCCACGTGCTGGGATCCTCATACCAAAGATCTGATTGAGGACATAGAACAAGTGCAGAGAAGAGCAGCACGCTTTGTTTACAATAATTACAGGAGTAAAGAACCAGGATGTGTTACAAATATGCTAGACGCACTAAATTGGGAGCCTCTGAGTCAACGAAGAGCCAAAAACAGAGTCACCATGCTATATAAGATCATCAACAACCAAATGGCTATAGACCCAAACACATATTTAAACAAAAGTGATACACGTACTAGAGGGGAACATATATATATAAATATAAACAAATTACAACTTCAAAAAACATATACAAGTATTCTTTTTCCCCCACACCATCAGAAGTTGGAACTACCTCCCGGCAGCAATAGCACAGGCTCCAGACCTTGACAGCTTCAGGTCTGGTTTGGAGGGTATACAATTCCCTCCAGCCTTCATGTAATACCACTTGTTAAATTGTAAATATGTAATTATGTAAATATTTTTTTCTCAATTTATAATTTAAATATTTTAGTCTCCATGCCGGGATAATTTCACTCGACCCTTTGAGTCTATCCTGTATTTGGAAGAAGAAGAAGAAGAAGAAGAAGAACATATTAAAATAAACAAAATACCTACCGTTGGAACATATTAAAATAAACAAAATACCTACCGTTGGAACATATTAAAATAAACAAAATACCTACCGTTGGAACATATCATAATAAACAAAATACCTACCGTTGGAACATATTAAAATAAACAAAATACCTACCGTTGGAACATATCATAATAAACAAAATACCTACCGTTGGGACATATTATAATAAACAAAATACCTACCGTTGGGACATATTATAATAAACAAAATACCTACCGTTGGAACATATCATAATAAACAAAATACCTACCGTTGGAACATATCATAATAAACAAAATACCTACCGTTGGAACATATTATAATAAACAAAATACCTACCGTTGGAACATATTCTGATGAAAATTCATTGTTGATGTATGATGTCAGTAGACAAGTCTTTCCTGTTTGTACACTACCAACTAGTATACATTTAATTGCGTTCTTTGGAGAATTATCTGTAACAAACAAACTATGATCAAGGGTGTTGGAGCTGCGGTTTGAATGTTCAATTTACTAAGAAGTTTAAGTACTAGTATATGTTTTGAAGCCAAATGACCTTTTCATTCTTTTTTTTTTTGGCTTGTCAGTTTTAAAAGTTTGCCCCCACTTGCCGGTCCAATCCTGAATTTTGCCATCCACTTTCTGGTCCATTTGTAAAGCTTATCCCCTTACTTTCTGGTCCAGTCCTAAAACGTCTCCCATACGTTCCACTCCCTTCCTGTGCCTCTGATAATAATTATGAAAAGAACGCTTAAACAGCGATGGTCAACAATTCAACCAATAACCCAAACGAACAATCGCCTCTCAACTCTAATCGTTAAACACAAGAAAAACTCCACAGCATTTGACGATGGCAATCCAAGTCCTGGCTTAAGTCATGCACAAAAATGTGGCGAGGTTGATGTATAACAAAGGGTTTGTTGCTTGTTTGATTTAGGTTTATGGTGTTTAACGCCACTTTCAATAATATTGTTTTGTTGCAATGGGGAAGTTTTGTTGAGATGTTACATCATTTTGACATAACTGTAGATTCGTGGCTCTTATGGTCTTTTTTTTCATAAAAAAACCCACAAGAGCTACGGTTCCGCGGTTAAAATTGACTTTGAGTGCATCGAATGAAGTTTATTCCACATTTAAGCGTGTTGCACACTTAAATGAGATATCTACGTTGTATTCCTACTGTAAGTATTAAGATATGATCGTATGTTATTTAAACATCTAGAATTGATTGATTGATTGATTGATTTTTGGTGGTTACGCCACTTTCAGCAATATTGCAGCTATATCATGGCAACAAGTTTTAGTGGTGGAAGAAGCTGGAGTACCCGGAGAGAACCACCGATTATGTGGAAGCAACTGGTAAACTTTATCACTTGCGGCTGCGAGTCGAGTGCATCCTTTTTTTTGTAATTTACAAAGCCGGACGCGAACCCATGCCGTATTGGTGTTAGGCTTGTATGAGTTACTAGGTAATCCAACGACCTAACTCATTGAGCCACCCGGGCCCCATCTAGAATTGAATTCTAAGCACATCAAAATTCAACATACATAATTATATCATGACCCTTTTCTTGAGAAGACAGCTACCAGAACATGTATTTATTGTATCACTTTCTCTACATAATAGGCTTGCGACCGGAAGATAGTATCAAAATTCAACCTCGGTCAATTGTTAATAATTGTATAGCCACTTTATAAAAGGGTCAACATTCAACTGTATAATTTTGATAGAAAATTCTTGAAATGACGTTCGTTTCGGCGTACAATATGACAAAAGCTTCCCATCAGGAAGTAGTCGCGCATTGTAGCTATTGATATGCAGGAAGTAGTCACGCATTGTAGCTATTGATAATTGTACGTACACATAATAAGGAAGGTATATTAGCTTTCTTCTATGTTGTCTGTTTTCAAGGAAGCAGTCGTAATTATGTTGTATCTTTAAGTACAAGATTTGTTCGTTATGACAAAGCTACTTCTCTCATTTCCATTCCAGTCTCATACTACTTATATTGTTCGTACAAGACAAACAGAAGCCTCCTAACAGCTCACTGAAGTAGCGGATTAATATTTTCCAACTGGGGTGCTAAGTTTTTGGTTCCAATAGGGGGATTTGGGCCAAAAATTCTCGTAAAGTTGTTAGATTTTACAGTTCAAGAGAGGGACTCAAATACTCTTATACAATGTGGAAGACAGTATTATAGCAACAATACTAACGAAAGCGCTCATCTATCTGTGTTCTCTATATGGCTACAGCTAGTGGCTCTAGCTGATGATGCCGCAGCATCACTTACAAGACATCATGACCAGTATATGACTAGCCTCTTTCATCTATTAATAGAGACTGACCATTTAACTTGTAAGGGTGGGGATATGATATACCCCAAGCCAGCTTTTTTTCATGCGAAACTAAAATTAGATTATTTTTTTCATCTGTCATGTCATTTTTGTTTTATTCTATAAAATTTGGACGAGACGACAGAAATTTCTTTTCATAAAAAAAAACAAAGCCCCCCCCCCCCCCCCCACCTTTTTACCAGTTAAATTGGTGTTCCCTTAAATAACTATCGATATTCTTAAATACTTACAAGCCATTATGGTAACTGTAAGTCTAACACTCCTCTACCTGGATTTATAGGTTCCCGTATGTACTGTTCTACTAATCAATATTGTGATTCATGTATTTGCTATAAGCGACGCGAATCTAGCTCAACAACGTAAAAAGGTTATTTCAATCCAGTCATTAATTACCCATACCCAGTAACGTTGAGGAAGTATTTGAGATAAAATGTAATTTTCCTACTTACTGGGTAATACCTTGTGTAAAAAGTGCTATGAATATAATCTTACAATATAAAAATGAACATTTATTTTTATACAGGAAGGAACAGGAAGTTGTACATAAATAAATAGAATTATGTCACAAACAAAATTAAAATATGAGATAATTAAAATTAGAAGGTCATTTTTGGTCATTCTCAGCAATTTTGTAACTACAATATATCATGTCAATTGCCCACTTTTTACAGCTGTTCACAAATACATACTAGACACCAAAAGATTTGTCTAATGATTATGTAGTACTTCTAACTCATACGACGGTAACGTCTCAACATCAATCACAATATATCTTGCAATACTATGTCATTTTTCTCAAATAATTATAAATTAAATAATGCTATTTTTTGTAATACATTGTCTACTTAATGATATACATGTATATGTAACGGAGAAGACCTCGTTGTGTCTGATCCATTGTCTGTATTTTTTGTTGACAATAAAATACATCAACATGTATGTTTAAATTAAAAGTATATCATGATTGTAACATGAATGTATTCGTTACTATTGATATGTTTCTAGTTTATATACCAGAATGTAAGCAACAGCTAAGAACTATGAAATAACACACACTTTAAATCTGGTCTAATGTTTTATTACCCTCGGAGAGCCCTACAATAATCAACAACCTAGATGTGATAGTGCATGACTTCATGTAACAAATCATTTATACCACGGTAAACTATGATATACAAAATGTAAATACAGTCTAACCTGCCTTAAAGGTCACCTCTATATAACACATCACTGTCTATAAAGGGCAACCTGATCTTTCCCATTAATGAATAGTGCATATAA
Source organism: Gigantidas platifrons (assembly GCA_002080005.1). Lineage (NCBI taxonomy): Eukaryota > Metazoa > Mollusca > Bivalvia > Mytilida > Modiolidae > Gigantidas > Gigantidas platifrons. The sequence goes on along the minus strand of MJUT01008774.1, from coordinate 256,885 downwards.
TTTTAACCTGTATATAAAGGGCACATTTTCAGGTTCCCTTGAGTGCCCTTTATAGACAGGTTTGACTGTATTACTTACCAGATTCCATGGTGGACAAATGGCCAAAACGGTTATAAAGAACTAACTGATGAAGCACAACCATGAGGAAGATATATGTCTGGAAACTTCAAGCACTCAAGGTGGACATGAGAGGTGGAACTGGCCAAATTATTGTACATGTATTTAAAGAGGTCCTCAAATTCCTTTGGACTTTCAAAATTTTATTTCAGGACCGTCATAAGTCGAGTTTAGGACATCATTAATAGATCCAGAAATAAAAATGACCACCTTCTTCTTCTTTGAAATATCTTCTGCCAGTATAGGCACACCTCCTAGGTATGGAGTGATTTAACTGAAATACTGGTAAAAGTACATCCCACCCTATACACCTTACTCAGGGGCCGCCGTGGTCGTATGATAGTTGGATTTATAATCATTACCTACCACCACTAACGTTGTAAATTCGAACTCCGCTCAGGCGTGGTGTACTTATTACAACACTATGTGATGAAGTTTCTCAGTGACTTGCGGCAGGTCGGGGTTTTTCTCTGGTTTCCTCCACCAATAAAACTGACGGTCACGATATAACTGAAATATTGTTGAAAGTGGCACTAAACACCATAACCTCCATAGAATATTCATACAGTGTTCCAATCTTGGGAGTTCTGATCCATGAATAAAAACAGTGTGTCATTCAGTTAGACACTTTGCCTCAATAGTTTATCAGGTAATTCATGCACTGGTTTGGTTCAAGCAAGTTTGTTGAAAAAATGCCTTTTATTCATATTCCTATAGTTATACAGTGACCTGTGTACCAACTATGAACTTGGATTTAAGATACACACAAAAAAAAGAAAACTTTTGTAAGGGGCAATCCAATGACTTTTCATGTACTGTTTAAATTCAATAAAATTTCTAATTATTTCCTGAGATTATCTTTTTTTTCATTCCCAATAAGGTTTTATGTTCAAGCATTGTCCTACAATGTCGACATCTATCTAGGATTTCTGATAAGACACAAAAAAAACATAATTTGATAAAGAACAATCCAGATTAATCTATCAAATGATCTGAAGGTTTAGGATAGAATAATTTAAGAATTGAGGGGGGTCATGGTGCTTAAAGCCACTTTCAACAATATTTCAGTTATATCCTGGCAGTCAGTTTTATTGGTGGAGAAAATTACCCAACCAGAAACATTTATTGCCAATAGTGTCCATGCATGTTAATGGGTCGGGATGAAATTAGCAATCTTTATAGATAACCTTTTATAGATACTTCATTTGGCCAAGCGGTTTCAGGGGAGAAGATTCAAATGTGAAAAGTTAACTCAGGACGAATGACAAACAATTTACATCATCCAACAGACGCCAAGTGATGACAAAAGCTCACAGGTGAGCTAATGCTAAAAAAGGACAAACAATTTACATCATCCAACAGACGCCAAGTGATGACAAAAGCTCACAGGTGAGCTAATGCTAAAAAAGGACAAACAATGGTCAACAACACAGAAATAAAATTGAGCAAAACAAACTCTACTTCAGACCAAGGGTGAACTCATGTGCTCCAGAAGGGGAAACACTTCTTGCTCCAATAGAAGCACACATTATGTTTCCATGAAACAACACGATCATCATCCATCCTGTTGGACACCAGTATATGTAATCAAGGATTTATATAGTAGTCCTACTATATAAATCCTTGATGTAATTAAATACAAATAACCTAAATAAAATCCCTACAAAACAAATGGAAGCAAAGATGAACAGAACATTGGAATCGTAGTAGACATCACAAAACAGAGCTAAAATCGTGAAGACATGTAATTGTCCTCTACAAGACTAATATGATTTGCTAACAAAAATTTTTTGACAACCGAAAAGTAATATGTAAAATGAGAATAAGCGACCATTTCTTAGAAATTGGAACATTGGATATACAAAAATATTAAAAGGGAAGGACGCATTTGCTGGAGAGACAACAATGAATGTTAGAATGGTTTGGACTATCTCCCCTTATCATATATAGGTTAGGGTTATGGTGTTTAATACCACTTTCAGCAATATCTTGGTGGTCATTTCATTGGTGGAGGAAATCGGGAGTACCAGGAAAAACCACAGATCTGCTGCAAGTCTCTGATTAACTACATAATGTTGTATCGAGTACACCTTGTCATGAGTGGGATTCGAACTCACAATATCATTTATTTATGACAAGTTGTGTTCCACAACCACTGTATACCCATGTATTATTGTAATATATAAACAAGGACAAATTTGACCCGGTGACTTTGACCTTTGATCTTGAAAATCAATAGGGTTCCAGATTCTGTAAGGACCAAGTATGTACCAAGTTTTGTCAAAATCCATTGAAGGATGTTGATTCCACAGTCCTGGGTCCACACGAATACTAGAAAAATACACAAGGTAAGAAACAAAATCACTGAAAATGGCAGCGTACTGCTAAATTTCTTATTATTGTCGGTTTCCCTGATTTCTGAAAAATAAACCGATGGAATGCACTAACCTTGTGGACCCCCATCGGCTGTTGTGCCACTGGTTTACTCTCGTATTCGTACTAATTTGCATATATACCCCCAACTATATGTTCCCAAGACAGTTTGTCAACGAACACGGAGGTCGACCACTTATTTTCTATTACGCGGCACGTGATTGGTCAAGGCAAATTTCTGGAAAAGAATTGACCAATCGCATGCCGCGTAACAGAAAATAAGTCGACCTCCGGGTTTGTAGACAATTTTGTTTCTTACCTTGTGTATTTTTCTAGTATTCGTGTGGACCCAGGACCCACAATTAAATAGAGGCCTTACATCGTTACTAGCCCTGAAAATATGTACCCCCGTGGCAAACACGGCAAAATTAAGGTCCATCGGTCAAATGCCTGTGGTTGATTCTAGAGTGTTCACAAGGATGTTACATGGTAAAAATTTTGACCCTGTGACCTTGAAAATAAATAGGGTTCCAAATTTTCTTAAGGACTAAGTATGTACCAAGTGTGGTCAAAATCCATTGAAGGATGTTGATTCTAGTGTTCACAAAGATGTTACAGGGTAAAAATTAGACCTTGACCTTTGACCTTGAAAATCAATAGGGTTTCAGATTCTCCTAAGAATTAAGTATGTACCAAGTTTGGTCAAAATCCATTGAAGGATGTTGATTCTAAAGTGTTCACAAGGATGTTACGGAAGGACGGTAGCGTTACTATATCCCTTCGCAACTTCGTTGGCGAGGGGATAAAAATCAGGGGCTGTCGTGGCTGTGATCGTACAACTACTGATGCAATCAGTGCTTATGATCAGATGTTTTGAATTCGAATCTGGATCAGGGCGGGGTGTACAACATTACGTGATAAAGTTTGTCAGCGACTTGCAACAGATCGGTGGTTTTCTCCAGTTTCCTCCATCAATAAAACTGACCATCACTGAACCCTAACCCTAACCATCAAATATAAAAAAATATATGTGTATAAACTGTTTTATTTCAAATAAAGACAACTTTATGCAGATTACATAGAAGTAATTGTGTGTATAGAATCAAATTAGATAAGATCAGATCATTAAACAGGTTTTATCGTTTTGAATTGTCAACAAGAATACAATTTATATTTATATATATTTAACCCACAGGTCACAGAAATAATAAAAAAAATAATAAAAAAAATCCAGATAATAGATCATTTTCAATTTTTACGAAATTGTAATTAAATGACATGGTTTAATTAAGGAGGTTTTCCGTCTAAAACCTTTTAAGGCAATGAGACCTGGTTAAAGAGATTGTTAGTCTGAAAACCTTTTACAGTAAAAATCCAAGCATAGAGGCATATGAATTTAAAAGTGTGTTGAAGATACTGAAACAAGTTCCAATTCAGTTTTTACATACTTCCATCTGATTTTCAGCAAATAAATACAAAAGCTATCTTATAATTTCCGTCATGCATTTATCAATATATTTTTATACAAACAATTTGCTCTACTAAATAATACACAACAAGGTCTAATGGTGCAAGCAATTCTTATTTAATCAAATTATATTGTTTAAAAAGAAATTTGAATATCTGCAATGCTCAAACTACCAAATGTTACGTCACAAATACTTAAAATTACCCGGTACTTATATTGAGGTTACACTTTTCAATGTTAAATAATATATGTATATAATGATATTAAGCAATAATGTACTGAGTGTTAAAAAAAACAAATATATATTGACAAACTCCAATGGTCACATGATATCTAAAAAGTATGGTCCAATTTATATAAATCTGTTCACTTGGCACAATGAAACGAGTATATATATACAAAAGATAGGTTAAGCAAGAAAAATATTCTCAACAATGATTTTGTTCCTTTCCTGTTTCTCGGGTCAAAAATATGTAAAAACAACTTCCACCTCCAAGTGAAAACTGAATCTCTATACATGTCCAAAGATACAAAAAATGGTTGAAGTAAAAATTTGTGTTAGTGATGGGTCATCTAGAAAGATTTTGTTTTCAATAAAGGTAAGCAAACTAATTATCAGAGAGAAATTTTGGTTTGAAAAAAAAAAAATATTGAAATGTAGTCCTTAATTTTCACCTCAGATTCCTACTCATCAATATCTTCTTGTTTCAAAATGTCTAAAGAATGAAGCACCTGAATATTTAAAAAATAAAATCCAATACTTGTCTGATAAAAATCCTTACTCTCTCCGAAATGTTGTAAGTGAAAAATTACAAATCCCAAAGGCAAAAACTGAACTTTTTAAGAAAACTTTTACATACTCTGGACCAAAGCTATGGAATGAACTTCCATTTTTGATACGGCAAGCTTCCTCTCATAATGCATTTAAAATAAAAGTTAAAAGTCTCATTTTAAATGATGATGTACCTTAAATTACCATTAAATATTTACTAAATCTTTTTGTGTATACTCATTACAATGTATGTTGAAATATGTCAATGAGGGCCTCAGGGAAGATTAGTTATTAACTAACTGTGTAACCCTCTATAAATAAAGAATTTATTATTATTATATATTATTATTATTATTATTATTGTATCAATTTTTCAGTTGCTATGACAACGAGATTTAACAGTGTTAGATTTTACAAGAAAGTCTACCTTCTCATGTTAATGGTGCACTTTCTCAATCAACTTACAATTGCAACCACAATAAAATTATTAAAAAAAGGTTATTCTTTTTTTTGGCAATATCTATCAAATCCTGTTAGAGTTCACTGTTCAATCATAGGAAAGATGGTAAAAATTTATTGACCAATCATACAACAGCTTTCAGAATGTTTAAAACATTGAAACGTTTTGGACACGAGTGCTGAGATTTGGATTGCAATACTTCAAAATTTGAAAAAACGACTCTTGATATAAAACCGACACAGTATGCTGTTCAATGTTATTAGCAAAAAAAAAAAAAAAAAAAAAAAGTCCAACAAACATGAATTTTAATAATACTGAATACTGAATACACACCAATGAGTGAATATAGAGCACTTTTGTTGTTTAGAGATTTTTTTCAATTGCATGTATTTGTGTGAAAAACAATACATGTATTAAAACCAGAGAACATGGTTGCCTAGATACAGTCATATCAATAAATAATTTAATACCAGATTATCAATACTCATTACTATAAATCTACATAAGATATCAAATTAAATGCATTTTTTTTGTCAACAAAGACTGAACAAGAATGGACAAAAGACTTAGTTATATACAATGACTATAAATACAATTATACAGTAATAAATGACATCACATGCACAACAATAAAAAAAACAAAAAACAAACACAGATACACTTCCATGCCTCAAAACCAATCTATTAATAGCATTTATTCCAGTTTTGTTTCCTAAACGATAATTTCTTTTTATACTCTTTTATTTTGTTTATCAGCATGTAAGTGATGAAGATTAGATATATCAGGGCTATTTCTGTCTAAACAGACCTCCCTTACAAGGAGAGCACATGACCCTGAAACAGCTGATCCATAGAGGTTAATTTGATATCTAATTGAATAGCATATCTTGCTTTTTAAGAAGTGATTTTAATAAGCTTTTCTTGGGTGATTAGTAGAGTTTGGGCCAATGATTGATTGTAATCGAAAAAAATAAAATAAATTAATAATAATAAATATTATATTGTTTTCTCTTCTACGTTTTTTCCCCTATAAAATCAAGGCAAGGGTCAAAGGTCATGAATGCTTATCTATTTATGATACATTTTAAAATTAAATTAATTATGAATGAAACATACCTTCTCCTCAAATGAGATATTCTAATAATGAATTATTTCTAATTTCTATAATGAATTATTTCTATAAGAGTATGAATCATCAACGAGATAAGAACTTCATTTTTGTCACATTTACCAAAAAAGATGAATGATTTGATATAAATTACTCTATTTTTTTCTATTTACATTCAAAATTAGATGCTTTGGGGATTTTTTTTTAAATTTGAAACGACAATAAGTGATAGGCCTATGAAATCTAAAGGTACTGAACATAGCTGTACTACCAAAGGAGTAGAGAGTTTCCGAATAAAAAGAAGGTTACCTGGCATGACCCAATAAAGGGGATCTATAAATAGCCTTTTTTAATTTATACAAAAAACTTCCATCCAGTTTTCATTTTCATTAGATTTGTTTACATAATAAATTTTTGCTTTGTTTGACCTTTGAACTTTCTTCATTTAGATTTCCTTAAAACATTGTTACAACTGAAAGGGAGTTATAATATATATCTACAACGGTGCATACAGAATGAAAAGCAAATTGTTTTTATAAATGAAGCACACACCCTTAAAGATAACTGTAATAACATACATTAATTATCTTATAAGTCAAAATTACAACACGAATGCTGAAACAAACCGCCCAAGTACAAGATGTATTGTCAAAAATCTTTAATTATACCTTTTTTGACAATACATCTACTTCAAGATCTATTGTCAGAAATCTTTAACTGTGGCAATACATCTAGTTCAAGATCTATTGTCAGAAATCTTTAACTGTGGCAATACATCTAGTTCAAAATCAATCTATCAATACAACAAACAAATATTAATTCAATGTGATAAGAACATCCACAGATATCAACTTGAGTGTCTTATTGTCTACAGGAAGTGTGATCATCTGGAGACAATTTCTTTATTATGTTAATGTATACATTTTGACTTTCTTTAAGCACTGTTCTTGTATAGTAAAAACTTGTTACAAAAAAATAAAAAGTTCTAGACTGGACAGAAATTACAATAGGACACACTTCTTCTTTTTTGGTGGTTCAGGGGGCTCCAATGCAGCTAAGATGGCTTCGTCAAATACATTCTTCAATCCTTTCTGTAAAATATAATCAAACACAAGTGTCAAGAAAAACTGTTCAAATTTCATTTTGATCTTTGTACAGAAAATTGTATTAAAGGTTACGGTTATGGTATTTAATGCCACTTTCAACAATATTTTAGTTATATCATAGCAGTCAGTTTCATTGGTGGAGGAAACCAGAGTACCTGGAGAAAACCACCGACCTGTCGCAAGTCACTGACAAACTTTATCACATAATGTTGTATCAAGTACATCACACCTGGGCGGGATTCGAACTCACAACGTTAGTGGTGATAGGCACTGATTGCATAGGTAGTTATACATCCAACTATCATACGATCATGACGGCCCCAAATTGTATTAAAGTACAAAAATAAGTTTCACGAGTCCAAATGATGTTTTATATATTATATTATTATTTTCTTGGTAATAAAATATGACATGAAACGTAGAATTGTATTCTTCACATTGTTTTCATTTTTGAGTGTGATGTATTTTACTTTCCATGGTGACCATGTTTTAGGTTACGAATACACGGAAATCTGTTCTTTTAGCACCAAAAAAATATATACAAATGTACACGATCTTGCAGTATTTGGTTTGGGTTTAGGTTTATGGTGTTTAACGCCACTTTCAACAACATTTCAGTTATATCGTGGCGGTCAGTTTTATTGGTGGAGGAAAACGGAGAACACAGAGAAAACCACCGACCTGTCAAAAGTCACTGACAAACTTTATCACATAATGTTGTATCTAGAACAGCTCGCAGAAACAAGAAATTTATTTTGTATGGCCTAACATGTATCATGTACATCTACATTGTATTTGAACACAAACATCATATCTACAATATTCCAACTGATCCGGGATAGTTTCCATCATTTTGATTGAAAAAATGTATTTAAAGATAATACGGTCAAAAAAATCTGTATGTATGGGACAATTACTTATGATTATTAATTTGTTTGTTTACCTCTAAAGACTTTATCAATTGTTTTATTATATTTTGAAATCAGAAATAGTTTGCTTTCAACACTAAAGAACAATGATTGCTTTCTGGTAAGACATTTTTTTTTTTAAATTATTTTCCCATTTTTCAAGCTGCCTCAAAATAATTGCAAAAATTGTTGATTTTTTTTCTCACACAAACTAAACTATTCTTCATTTAACATATTGATTATGAAATTTTACTATTCTTTTAACCAATGAAAATAATTATTAAGATATCTGCTATATAAAATTGATGATAGACTATTTTTAAAATGTTCTATTTTCCATATTCTTGTCCCATACGTAAGATTTAATTGACCATGTTTAGTAAAATTAAAAGAAACAATAACACAGTATAGGAACCTGTACATCTGAAATCTCTTATTGACGTGCTCATCTGTAAACTGCATTACGGTTTCGGTGGAATACGACATCTTACACTTTCACAGCAGGTAAGTTTTTCTATGTTTTCATTAAATTCTAATAACCTGTATGTCCAAAAACTTGACAGAATGTGTATGATTGATTGATGCAAGGACTGCATCTTTGTTTTTTTTAAATGTATTGGCCCTATAGTGTCATATTTATCATTTTAACAGGTTCTTTTGAACAAGGATAAAATAAAATTGTCCCATTTGACCCTTTATTCTTGAATAATATTCCAGATACTTGTGTTGGTAATGTAAATAGATATGAATACCTCAGCATTGCTAAATAAATAGACATTTTAAAATACAAATTTAGCACGTCAATCAGGTTACAGACCGTTTTCAAACTGGACGTCAAACAGACTTACACAGCTACAGCAAACAGCAGATTCATTTTTTCAATCTGATTTTTTAGTAGGAAAAAATATGTTTTCTTTATCGCTTCTTTGTAAAAAGAATGTTTCTCACATCCAAAACTATCCGTGCAAATACAGTCTAAATTGGAAGCCATTTAGGCATAAAGAAATGGAATTTTTACCTTTTCTGGTAGTAAAAACAAATGTTTGATACTCAATTCCAAATTTGTTGCGTTATTTTATCCAAAGAAACTTTAGCGTCCGTTAGTCATGAATCATGTACATTCTGTAACTTTTTTACACAGATACATCGTATCTGTCGATAATAAATTCCGAAAAACTTGCCTGCATTGAAAGCGTGGGCAGTCGATTTCCACCGAAACCGTAATGCAGTTTACAGACGAGCACGTCAATAAGAGATTTCAGGCGTACAGGTTCCTATACTGTGAATAACACTCTATTAAAATCTTCAAATTGTTTTAAAGAAATAAGGTGATGAAAATTGTAAACTAAAACTTTTACATAAATTTGATATAAAAACAATCAGAAAGAATCACCTTTCTTCTGCTCTAAAAAGAAACAACATATATATATTAACTCCACTTTCTTGCAAAAAATAAACAAATTTTTGACTGAATAAGCTGATTACATTATACATTTTGCATACAGTCTGTGCCCAAAAAATTTCGACAAATTAGCCCGAACAGCATTTTAGAAAATTTGTTTCTAATTGGTTATCAGCAAATTTTATGCATTTTTTACTAGCCTGAACCAATTTTTACTAAACTGGGACATAGGGCTAGTGGTTTTTGGTGCAGACTGTGTATAGTGTTCAGAATTAAAATTGTAGCATTTGAGTCTGACTCATTCTTACAAGGATAAAATAATACTTTTTTCAATTTTGTTCCATTCATAAGATTTTATAGCCCAATCATATTTATAAGAAAAATTAAATAATTCAGAAACATCCAATTTAAATCTTCCAAGTGTTTCAGAGTAGTAATTATAGGGTGGTAGAAATAGTAAATTAGACCTTTTAAACTAATTTTATATGAAACAATCAGCAACCAGACAGTTGTTCTTTTTACAATAAAGAAGAAAATACAAATATCAATCATTGTTTCTTGCAAAAAATAAACAAATTTTAGACTGTCTAAGCTGATCTAACTAAGATGTCAACATATTGTATAGTATTCAGAATTAAATTGTAGCATTTGATGCATTTTTACATGGAAAAACAGGATATTTGTTGTCACATATAATAGGAACACACAGTGTAATCCCAACATCTTACGTATGGGACAAAAGTTTGCAATACCCCGGTATTTATTTTGTTGTGGATTTCACTTACATTCAATTTAGAAAGTAATGAATTGTATTCTAATCAGGGGTCATACACTTTTTTGTTGAGCAAAATCAAGGACTTTTCAAGGACTTTCCAGGACAAAAATTACAGTTTTCAAGCACCCTTTTCTGAGCATTTTCATATATAAAACCTTGTTTAACCTTAGAAATTAACTTTTATAACCACAAGCAAAACATTGCTTGTAGTTTTAAAAGTTACAAGCAAAATTCAGTGTTATTTAATATTTAAGAAGCATTTTGTTTTGAGGGGAGGGTTACAACTAACATAATTATTGAATAGTCAGTGTAGGAGCTACTACTATAACATGCAACAACCCAGGTTTTACATTCTATTACATGATTATTTTATTTCCCATCAACTGTTTACCAGACACATCTGTTTTGAAGGGGCCAGCAAATAAATATGAGTCAAAGTGAAATTTAGTGCATTCAGAACCATTTGTGGGTACCTCGGAAAAGGGTAACATTTTTCTATATGGGGTCTTTTTCGCGGAAGGGGAATGTAACTCTAAAAAAAATTGAAAAATATATAACACTTATTAACAGACTCGAGCTCGTCGATGAACTTTTATCCAATGATATATATATGTATAGCCTTCCGAAGACAACATCCGTGTCCTTTCCATTTTCATCTTTTTTGTTTCCAAGCCAACATCAACATTCAATTCCCGGAATTCCCTCATCCATTTACGGACACCTACTTTTTTTTCCATTATTTTTGTCTAAGTTTGTTTGCCGGTTGATCTACATCGGTACTTTCATTTCATGTTTATTTTTAGGTGGAACATACTTTAAAAGCATGCTTTGCTGACATAAATACGTCAGCAGTGAGTCAAGGTTAACAGGTCAAAACCTCTTCGGGATTTTCTAGACTTTTCATTAGATAGTACGTCAAACATTAGAACATGTGTTATCAGAAGCACTGGTTCCCAATCCTGAACAAAACTACGATGGTTGAGAACTAACGACACTGATAAACCAGTTGAATTATAACCCCCAGCAGCGTAGGATATAAATAGACTACGCTTTAAAATATATTCTAAAATTAAAAACAGAAAATACACATTTCGGAACAGGAAAAAGGTAGAAAGGTACAATTTTTGTACACTTGCTGTAATATGCACACACATTTTTTGTCGTTCATATGTCAATTTTCAGACGCATTATGAAAAAAACAAGACGCATTTAGCGTCCGGTAATTTTGAGCCTGCTGGCTTTCTTCAAGTGAAAATTAATGCCTGTACCCAGTCAGGAAAATGATGAGTGTCCAATGTCAGTGGAGGAAATGTCAAAACTTTTGTTACAGCATTTGCAGTGTGCTTTATGAATATCTGGGCTTTTCTAAGCCAGGCATGGTATTGTGGCTGCTCTAGCCATTTGTTCAGGAATTTACATTTTCCCGTCATCTTGAACTGGCAATGATCAAGGTCACTGGCGACAAACGGCTGATCACGTGATGTTATGATTTTTTATTTTCATAATTTTTAATTTAGAACATTAGTGGACACGTTTGATGTTATGCCCATTAAGAAATACGTTCAGGAAAAGCCATGAATCGTCACGGAAACCAATTAAAACGACAAGCTTGAAGCCAGGCGATGGGATTACATTAATGCATATTTTTGATTTGAGCGTTAAATTCCGGAAAACACCGTTTTATAGAAATAGTGCGTAATGATATGGGAAGGTCTATTTATATGTCCACGGGTAACTGAGGTTGTTGACATCGATTCAACGTCTTGGAGATCGAAAATGATTGTTAACATGCACTTATTTCGCAGGAATAATTGTTCAAATGAAAAAGTAGTTTTCAACGGTTTTCAAGCACCTTTATTGGAATTCAAGTACATGTACTTTCAAGTCCTTGATTTTGCTACTTTCGTTTTTAAGTATTTTTAATTAAGGATTTCAAGCACCTGTACGAACCCCCGATTCTTATTTTTGAGTTTTCTAATTTTTTACAAATGTGACTGTTTATAACTTATTCTTGACAAAATGGGAATATTTTGTTAAGTTTGGGAAGTAAAAGCAAAACACTGTTACATTTCTGTTAACAACTCTTTGGATGGATGTAAGGATTTAAACCTCTTTGGATGGATGTAAGGATTTAAACCTCTTTGGATGGATGTAAGGATTTAAACCTCTTTGGATGGATGTAAGGATTTAAACCTATGTTTATGTATTCATCAGTATATTAGAGATGTAATGATGCAAAGAATGGAAGTCAGTAAAGGAATTTAAGATAAAATTGTTCACCTTACATATGGAACGGTTTCGGATTTACTTTTATGTCGTTAGTACTACATTAATTGGTGAGTCAAAACCAAAGTTACTTTATATACTTAGGTACCTTGAAACCATTCAAGTTAAAAGTAAGATCTTATATTTCAAGTATGTACTTTTCATTGAAATATGGCTTACGTATGGGACAGAATGGGTTTCTCAAAATGTCTTTCCATTCTTTCTTGTCACAGTTCTTCCTCACACTCTCAACAAAAGAATAACTGTATATAATATAGATAAATAAGAAGATGACCTCATAGAATTCATTGTTAATCTTATGAATGAATATTTTGTTAATAACAATGACATACTATCATATTCCGGTTAACATTTTCTCTGATAAGGATATTATATGAAAGTGCTACATGTTATATACCAACAGAAACTAGAGAAAATTATTCTCTGTAAACTGAAGCTGACCTTACCTTTGTTATTCTTGAGAGAGAAAACATCTTTACAAAAGGAGAAAATATGGAGTGGCCACTCATGACATTACAAGCATATTTTGGGTATGTATGAGCCTGTAAATTCATAACCAATCATAATAGACCAGTGAAAGTTATCTATTGTTTAGACCCCATAATGCACCAAGTTTAAACATATCATTCATTTATATTATATTACAACTTATCATTTTCAGATCAATTACACAATATCCTATAAAAAGCAGTCTGTGCCAAAAGAATATTTGATTAAGCAACTTTTATGCAATTTTTACTAGCCTGGACTAATTTTTACCAGACTGGGGCATAGGGCTAGTGGTTTTTGGCACAGGCTGTAAAAAGGTCAACTTTAGCTTGCAGTAGTCCTTATACCTGTGTTAATGCTGAACATTCTACATATTTGACAGCTCTAAGATCCTTAGCCAATTTTTCTCCTTGATCACTTGTTATGGGCCTCTGTTTATTTTTGGCTAATTTTTCTATGGTTGTTGCATCGTCTCTCAAATCTACTTGTGTACCAACTAGTAAAAATGGTGTCTTTTGACAATGATGAGTGATCTCTGGTACCCACTGAAAAGACAAAACATGTTTTATATTGCAATAGTTGTTCAACAATGCCAATAACCTCAGATGACGATTACAGAGCCTCTGAGTTCACCCCCGTTTTTAGTGGGGTTCGTGTTACTCGATCTTTAGTTTTATGTGTAATGTATTGTAGATCGTTGTTTGTCCTTTTGTCCTTTTTCATTTGGCCACTGTGTTGTCTGTCCTTCGATGTACAGATTCTGATTACCACATTGGTATATTCAAACTCTTCTTACAGACTTCTTGGTTAAATCTCGATTCAATCTGTGTAAAATAACATTAAACAGATAAATTTATAGTCCTTTTTACGAGGTATATTTATTCCAGAATGCTTTAAACTAATTTGACAATAATAAATGCACAGAATTTATAGCCAATTTAAGAAATTTCTATCTTTTTTAACAGTGGCCAACTTTGCAGTAGGCCAATATTATAGTGGGCTACCATACACAATTTTTATGAAAGGTGACCTACCCTTCGGAGGAACGGTTTTCAGAGGAGAGATTACAATATGAAAGGTGTAGAGACAACGGATGCTGTCTGATGGCAAAAACTCACTTGAATTTTGTCCAGGTGAGCTAAAAATTGCTCATTTGCATTACCGGTGTATCATGTTATATAACAATAAATATGATATCTATGTAGTATATATTACCTTTTCTCTAACATTTTCAAATGAGGCAGGTGAGACTACTGAGAAACAAACGAGGAAGACATCAGTCTGTGGGTAACTAAGGGGACGTAACCTGTCATAATCCTCCTGTCCGGCTGTATCAAACAATCCTAGAGTATAAGGCTCACCGCCTATCATAACTGTAACTGCATAATTATCAAATACCTAAAAAAATCCAAATAAATAACTAATAAAATTATACACTTCTATTAAGGTTTACATGTACATGTAATAATTGGCTGTATTAATAGAATATTCTATGATTCCTATTTTCCTGCACCAGTGACATGTGAATTTTGGTCAGGGGAAAGTGGATTCCCAAACCTTTGTTGTCAAATTTCAAATATATACTGAATTGAAGAAATCATTTCAAAACTTTCTATTTTGCAGAATTGTACAAATGAAGATTCAAACTTTTATTTAAAATGATGTTTTTATATTACATAATGTGGGTTGTAAAGAGAATGGGTCACTAAAAGTGGCAACATAGCTATATAGTTGAGTGGTGATATACATAAACTACACAAAATTAGTAGGGAATACAGTGATTAGGTTTAAAATTTGAATAATGGGACATTTTCTATTGACATTCAGAATTTCAATGGGCCATTCTTTTACATTCTGTGTAAATATTTCTGATTTCAATGGGACATTTTCAGATGGAATGTGATAAATGGCGCATGGCCCCCTCTAATCCCAATCACTGGGAATAAACATTTCTATTGGTAACAAAGAGTCGATATCTCTGCTGGTAGATTATTAGTCCATGGAGTATCATCTGCCAAGTAGTAAAAGTTTCAGCACTGACATAGTTTTCTTATTGAAATTTACAGTTCCTAAATATTGTAATTTATTGATGATACAACATTATGTGATAAAGCTTGTCAGTGACATGCGGAAGGGTCGGTGGTTTTCTCTGGTTTCCTCCACCAATAAAACTGACAGCCACAATATAAATGAAATATTGTTGAAAGTGGCATTAAACACCATAACCCCCCTATTGATAATCGGAATCGTCAGGATCGAAATTGTTATTTCCATCTCGACCAACAAACGAAAACAAAGTCTTCTGGCCAGGTAAAACAGGCAGACGCTGCTTTTTTTCGGAGGCATTTTTCTATAAAATTCCACTAAATACCGACAAACAATAACTCGCAGACACGTACTTTCAGAAATAGAATTTTTCGTTAAAATAAAATTTCATATTGAATTTTGGGATGATTTTATACAAAGTTTTATTCATTTGATTAATATTTGTCAAAAATCAAATTTACAAACGTTTATTTGGAGTAACATTTGGAAAAAAAAAAGTCACATCATTGGTTGTTATTCTTTTCCGGTATTTAGACATTTCATAGTTAGATTTACTTCAGCATTAAGCAAAGGGAAAACCACGAGACAGTCCGATAAATATATAAATAGGCAGAACATTCTCAATGATCCGATTTCGACACGATTATGCATAATTCAGAGGGGTTCACTGCAATTCAGATGACTATCGTTCCATGGATACCGAACCTTGCAAAATTATTGTGCGCCACACGGGTGCTTACATTTTACTTTCACTGCGCCATTTTTCAGCTTAATGCGCAAATTACGCATGGCGCTGGACTTTCCTGATCACTGCCAGTATGTAATTTAAGCTAGAGCAATAAAACATACCAGTATGCAGAGTTCTTGAGAAAAAAAATTGTGCTGTCAGACATTCGGACTGACAACTAATGGAACTTTGTCAGTCCGAACCAAAATCTGTCAGTCCGAACTTTTTTCTCATGTCCATACAGAAATGCCTTTATTTAACTTTAACTTTATTCAACAATAACTTTTCAGTAATTTATAATAGCAATATGTGTGTTTGTGTAAATATTATGTGTATGAATACATCAGAATGTCACTAACTAGTTGAATTCATATTCAATTTCAAATTCAGTTATACATGTAGCTCTTAATGTTTCTTCTTCACTCATTTCACACTCTGAATCACTACTCATTTCACTTTCTACAGTTTTTATTTTCTCTCTACTTTTATCCTCCTCATCATTCTCACTTTCTCTTTCCAATTCATTCACAAGTTTTATTTTCTCTCACGTTCTATTTATTTCATCACTCTCTCTATCAATGCCTTCCTCATCCTCTAGCTGTGTATCACTCTCTACTGAGTTCTGATTTTCTTCATTCCCTTTCGGCGTTTCGCATCGTAGCCAAGGTGTTTTGTCAAGCCAGTGTTGTTAAAACTGACGCTCTCGATTAATTTCATATTGTTTTTTACTATCTTTAGTTCCGATTATGTCCTTTCTTTTTCGTTTGCCAGGCTTTGCACCTGCACTAAATGTAATCGGCCACCTGGTCGTCATACTTTCAAAATTAAGAAAAACGGAAGTAATAGATAACTTCCGGATGCGTAATATGCGAAACGGTTAGGATATGGAGATGAATCAAATACCGGAAATGTCGGTCTAGAATACCGGAATGTGGAATATGTCGGACATGCCGATTTTTTGTCGGCCAAACCGATAAAACCGACAAATTTCAAGAACTCTGGTATGTAATTTAAGCCAGAGCAATAAAACATACCAGTATGTAATTTAAGCCAGAGCAATAAATCAAATCAACTCTGACTACACCATGGTATAACACGTACAGCCCTTTTATAAGGCCAATCCTTCAACAATGATAAAATGATCTTATAAGAGGGATGACCTCTTTTGAGGGGGACAATTAAGTAGTACTTTTAATATATCAGTACATCTAAAATCTGGCCTCATAGGAATGGTGACCTTGGGTGGAGGTGGCCTTATAAGAGAGGGTACTATGGTACCATTATACAATTACGGCCCTCTGTGTAGGGAAACATCCAGATTTGTCAACCTGAGGGGGAAACCCCCCCTGAAGGTTGACAAATCTGGATGTTTCCCTACACAGAGGGCCGTAATTGTTTTATTATATTTTTGCCAATGTTTTATAGGTTATCTCCCTTGTGGGGGAAATTGGGTTGTTCAGCGAGGAACAATAGGGTTGTTTCCCGGCAGCGCAAATTTTTGCCAATGTTTTATAGGTTATCTCCCTTGTGGTGGAAAATTGGGTTGTTAGGTGAGGAACAATAGGGTTGTTTCTCGGCAGTGCAAATTTTGGCAAAACATCTCAATTATTTTATTTTCAAATGACTAATTTAATCCAATCAAAATCTATCATATAGATTAAAATATAATAAAATAAAAGATCACATTGAAATCCAGAAATCACAAAAGTCAAAAATTAGAAACTGAAAAATTGAGAGAAAATAAATAAAACATTTTTAAAGCAAGTTTGAAAATAGTCACTTTCTTTTTTCTCTTCCAGAGAGAATGGCCCTAAAAGAACAATTCAAAAATCTTATAATACAGCTAAATAGACCTCAAATCCATAAATAAAAGATCTTTGATGCCTTATTAAATCTACATCAGTAAGAATGAATTTGAATATTTGGTGTTTAATACTACTTTCAGCAATATTTCAGCTATATCATGGCGACCAGTTTTAGTGGTGGAGGAAGCCGGAGTACCCGGAGAGAACCACCGACCCTGGGCAAGCAACTTGTAAACTTTATCACTTGCGTCTGCGAGTCAAGTGCACCCTTTTTTGTAATTTACAAAGCTGGGCGTGAACCCATGCCGTATTGATGATAGTCTTGTATGAGCTAAGACTCTAAGATCCAACGACCTAACTCATTGAGCCACTCGGGCCCCCTACACCAGTAAGAAATGAAGCTAAATATCTTGTACTTGTGCTACTGTCTTTGTCTTAATTTTTTTCACCTTCTTGCCCGAAAGCCAAATTTAGAAAAAAATATCTTTTTATTCAAACAAATTCTGTCATAATCTTTCACTTGTCCAAATCCAGTTTTACTTGTCCCAGGCTTCGGGCAAGTGGGTTAAGCGTGAAGACTGTGACTGTTCGTAAAACTAACAACATCACAATAACAACAGCGTAAAGTCATTTATTGTTCACACGTACGATTAACTGAGAAATGTGTTGTAATTACCAGTATAAGAAACTGTTAAACAGGAATATGAAGTTATAAATAAATCTATTATATTCTACCAACTTATTTTGATGAAAAATAGGCATAGCGCTCACAGTTGATCAAACAATTGAAAATAACTTAAATCATGTAGTTGTGCTAATTTGTTATCTATCTATAAACTTTCCGGCCATGTTGTTACTGGTGTCAGACCAAAATAAATTTTCAAGACAAAGAAGCTAAACATTTTCTAAAATAGGAACCAAAATACCACCCCTTTTTCTAAAATCAACTAGAAAATCTGTCAGGGATGATTCTCGTAAAAGACATTAGAAATTAAAATAACTGAAAATCATTGAAAAAATGCTGAAACCACCTACACCCCCCTTTCAAAAGGTCAATTTTTGACCCTGTTCTGACTGTGTCCTGTATTTTTCAAAGAAAATGAATCAAGAGCAAAAATAGCTGACATCATTTAAATAACTGATAAAAATCCTTCCTATTATATTAATAAGTCATGTAAGAGGGAAGAGTGTTGATAAACTATATTTGAACAATTCTATAACCAGCATTAGAGACATTGTTGATTTTAGAATTACACATATTCAGCATACATGTAGCTTCATACAAAATCTAACAAAAATCTGTCAGTCCCTAGAATTAAATCTTCAAAAAGACCCTCAATCTGAGCACTCACTGATTAGTTTATACAAGATCGCTAAGATGACATCTTAACTGTCAGTAATCCTAATTTTCTTACATCTTTATATAACAAATTTATTCAAAAGAATTTACTTTGAATAAGGCTAAAATTTCAAATGCCTCATATAAATATTCTGGTTTTAGACATTTCTTTTTCAAGGTAAATTTAACACATGCATTCACGAAAAAATAGACGATTTTTCTTTCATGCAAAAAACATTTTTTTCTTCATTTATAACTAATTGATATTTAATCTATTAGAAGTATCAGTAATAACTTTTTTTGGCTTAAGGGTAATGGTCTTTAACCAACAGATTCTACCATCTTTCTGCTGGTAGTACTCTTAAACTATTAAGCATTCACTACCTCTGCTATCTTGTTATTTTTTTTTGTGATAGTGTGTGACCTTTTTGAGTAGAAGACACTCTGTGCAGGTTTTTTTCATTGTGTTTATTTCTCACTAATGAGATAGCACAGTTCCTATTTTTAGCCGTGTGAGTTATTCTTGTCTCAACCCATGGGTGAGATAAGAATTTCACGCTACTTTTCCCATAAATGTTACGTTTTGCAAAATGTCATTCTAAGCCGGGAATGTCACATTTTAGACCTGTCTGATAGCTGAATAACAGATATATTACGGATTTAACCATTTTTTTTGGTCAAAATACAGAATCCAACTGTATTAAATATATTTGTATCTTTTGTTTTCATTTTTTCGTATTTCTAGATGTCCTTTTCCGTACTTTTGACGTCATTCTTCAATGACGTCAAAATATGTGTCACGTCATATTTCATGTATGGGGTGGGGTGGGGTGGGGTGTCTCATGAAGGAAAATACNGTACTTTCAATAAAATATTAGTGAGAAAAAGAATCAAACATCAGTAAGAGAGCAAGACAGAAAAATCTCAGACACCCGTGGGAAAGATTTCTATTGGTCTCCAACTCGGCAGAGCCTCGTTGGAGACCAGAAATCTTTCCCTTGGGTGTCTGAGATTTTTCCGTCTTGCTCTCTTACTGGTGTTTAAGATCCTTTATATCTGTATTGCTATTGCAAATCCAATTATCATGAGGGAGTTTCACCACATCACATTTTTGTGCCTGGATCTAGATTTCCATCGATACATGTCATGGTCTATTTTGTGTTCAATGATTTGAGATGACAAAAACGTTGTTTGCATTCTCGCAGACCCAATCAACGATAGCATACAATGTATATTCATAATTAAAACAATTACCGTAAAGTAATACATTTTACACATCCTTACCCACAAACTGAATTTTATCTTTGTTATTGGCTAAGCTATGTACAATGGCAACAGTTCCACAAGCATTTGAAATAGTCTGCTTAACAAAGAATATATCTGGTGAAGGCTTTACTTCTCCAAGAGGACTAGCGGTGGCCTACAAAAAAAAAACAATCAAAGGGAAAAAAATAATTATTAAGAAAAAAGTTAATAAATCAATCAGTTTTTTGAGTAACTTATAATGTAACAATTTTAAGCTTTATAGCCCATCTACATGTATATCTTAAAAACAGGTCTCTATAAATTGCTAAGGGTCTACTGTCAATATATTATTGAATAAAGTTTTTATCAAGTTCAATAACAAGCAGTCATTATCATCCTTTTACTAGTTGTGTATTTTCAATTCTAAGATGCTCAGATGTAGCATTTATTGACAGAACTTCTATGCTACTGTCTAGGGTCTGTTTCAACTTATTTTAGGAAATGATTTACACTAATAATTGAAGATGCTACTGTGATTGTACTACATGTTTTTACTTTCATTTGTGTCCCACTGTAAAGTTGTATAATCTCTCCTGTCCATTGACATCCATATCCTTCCTTAGCAATTAAGTAATATTATCCATAGTTCTGTTTTAAAATATGCTGATATTTAAAAATTGCATGCTCCTTTCTACATCTTTAGGTTTTGAGATTCCCATCATGGTTATGTATTTTGTGTAAAACACATAATTTTCCTTAAGCATGCCAGTCTTTGCCTTAATTTTTTTCACCTCCTTGCTCGAAAGCCAAATTTAGAAAATTTTTCCATTCATTCAAACAAATTCTTTCATAATTTTCACTTGTCCAAATCCAGTTTTACTTGTCCGGTCTTCCGGCAAGCAGGTTAGAGCAAAGACTGCCATGCTAAGGGCGAGATGTAAATGAATGCCTAATGTTTGGCCTCACGGGTTCCATGTTTTCCAATCGTCAGCTCATATTTAAAGCAATACCTTGTTGTTTGATGTATTGCAAGATAAAGATCAAAATTTTCATTTCCTAACAATAGTAGTTTCAAAATATCATTACTTATGGCTATCAACTATCACCTACATCAAAATCAACTTATCATAAAAGTAAAGTTTTCCATGATGACTTTGGATAAAATTTTTAATCAATGTGTTGTGATATATGAAATACTGATATTATGTGTATTTACCAGTGTAAGGGAAGTAACCCATGTACATATATATTATGACACCTGTCATTTACATGTACACACCCATACAGATCTCGAGGTGACGTTTAAGAAATTGATACACTACAAAATGTATTTGTTATGTTTTATGTAATATTTGAAGGTATATCTTAATACTAATATATTCATTTAATAACAATTTTGCAATGAATATAATAGAAAATTTAAAACATACAGAACAATATTTAAAACTTGATTGATTGTTTGTTTTTAATTTTTAATTTTCTAATCTCTATTTAGGATCTAAACAGTTTTGTACATACAAATAAAAACGAATCTACGTGATAATTAAACTTAACTCTTTACGATTTGTTTCAGATTTAGGTTTTCCCCATCTCAAATAGGTTGATATTTGTGGAAAGTTTTTCACAGGTATTGCTTTGTTTTGGTTTCTTACTGACCTCCAAATTAGCGAAAATTAAATCACAGCAAATAATACTACTTTTACAGTACATCATGATAAGAACAAGTTACATTTGATCAGATGACGATGAGGTCCACTTTGTAGATCAACTCGCTTAGTTAGATTTTTTCATAGTGTTAGCTCACTGACAAAACAGTCTGCTGACAAACATGTCTCTTCACTTGGACACATTATCCTGATTCTGAACTAGCCAGTCTTGGGTCTTTCTCCTTAATTCTGAGTGATTAGCTGAGAAGCAACAAACACCAATTTTATAGTCTTCAGTTTGACCTGACCAGGACTCAAACCAATGATAAAATATGTTTAAACTAATGATCTACCACACCTGAGCAAGTTGAGGCCAACAAACTACATATAAAATGTAGTCATTACACCCAAACAATGCAGTTATATGAACATATAAAGTTGTTCATAAAGATATCTAGATATGAGCTCTGTCAATGATTCTTGGTTTTCTCCGGGTACTCTTTCCTCAACCAATAAAACTGACCGCTATGATATAACTGAAATAGTGTTAAACACCATAACACTCCTTGATTCATTGCTTGTAGTTTATTATTTCGTTGTAAGATTAATTTACCAATATCTAATCTGTGACTTATACATTTTTCATTTGACATCACTGAGGAGTATCGCTATTATAAATGGACTGACTCTGATACTGTTAATTACGCGTCAGTGTGACTGAATGATAAATATTAATTATTAGTATTTTTATCGGTAATTTCACAATTTTAACACAACTTTGTGATTTTTTCGTTGTGTTTTGACCTTTTTTATTTGTTTTGCTTTGTTACAATTTCTTTTTTACGATGAAAAACTGTGCACTACTTTTTGTCGAATTTTTATGTGTAGTGCTGTCTAACGTGAGGTCACATGTTGGTGCATGACAAATGACCAACAGCTGATAATTTCTAGTATCACGAGTCGGTGGTCAACTGAACGTTGTTACTAAATTTATCGGGTAGTAAAGATCAAAGGAACTGGTAACAAATTACCAATAAAACCAATAATGTCAGGTTTGAAGTCTTGACATACATTATCACAATATTATTACATGACTGTAATTTAGCTTGCATATGATTGGCTTAAAACTGATTAAGAGGATTTGAGTACTTGCGATATCACCCTCTCAGCTAATATCAACCTCTAAAAATGTATATTCACCTCGCCTGCGGCTCAGTGAATATTAAATGAGCAATTTTTCAGAAACCTGTATATCATGGTGAGAACAATGAGATGATGATGATGACAACATACTTACATTGTAGTTGGATTTTCATTGTGCTAGCTCACTGAAACAACAGTGTGCAGGTAGATATGTCGTTCCACTGACACATTATCCTGATTCCAAGCCAATCAGTTTTTTCCTTTACTCCCAAGTATTGTGATTTGATTTGATTTGATTTTTGGTGTTTAATGCCACTTTCAACAATATTTCAGCTATATCATGGCGACCAAATTTAGTGGTGGAGGAAGCCGGAGTACCCGGAGAGAACCACCGACCATGGGCAAGCAACTGGTAAACTTTATCACTTG
>MJUT01008774.1:206836-217880 GCA_002080005.1 Gigantidas platifrons | reverse complement strand
GTAAGGCTTTTTTTTTTTGGTCACAGAAACTACACATGTTGCGAATGGCACATAATATAACCACATAATGTTAACATTTTAAATCAATTTTGGGTTTATTATCAATTTTGACAGACAAAGTTCGTTTTGACATCGTTTTTTTAATCACCGGAAATGCCGATACGATCTATAATATACGGAACCGCAATGAAATGAAGGACCGGAACCGAACACTTTCCGGAAATACCGCAAATTTGCCGAATCGTTTAAGGAAATTGACAACAATCGTAAGGGCGCAAGATAGCCCAAAAAATCGTGAGCCTTACGCCAAAATCGTAAAAGTAGGCAAGGCTGCTACACCCACAAAACCACTGACATTGGACATCCATCATTTTCCTGACTGGGTACAGGCATTTTCACTTGAAGAAAGGTAAGGTTAAACAAGGTTTTATATATGAAAATGCTCAGAAAAAGGTCCTTGAAAACTGTAATTTTTGTCCTGGAAAGTCCTTGAAAAGTCCTTGATTTTGCTCAACAAAAAAGTGTATGAACCCTGTACATGTATGTACAAGTATTTGGTGATTTTAATCAATTCAAGCCAACTGAGGTACAAAAATGTACATTGTAGTCTGTCTTTATTCACTTGGTGGATATATCAGCCGTTTCTTCTTGTACGATTACACTGGTCTATTTCAGTTGATACATTAAGGACAGTGTACACAGATAGTTTTTTTTTTACTAACAGTGATATCTTTAAATGGAGTAATTTTTAGCTCACCTGACCCGAAGGGTCATGTGAGCTATTGCTATCACTGGGCGTCTCGTCCGTCTGTTGTTAGCTTTTTGCATTTTAATCAACTCCTCTAAAACCACTGGGCCAATTTGAACCAAACTTTGGTGGAATGGTCATTGGGTGGTCCCCTTTCAGAATTGTGTCCGACAATCCCCCCGTCTACCAAGATGGCTGCCGTTACTAAAAATAGAAAATTCAGCAAAAAATCACTTAAAAATTATCTTCTCTGAAACTGCTGGGCCAATTGGGCCCAAACTATTGTGGAATGGTCTTCAGATGGTCCTCTTTGAGAAATATGTCCGATGACTCCTGCCGCCAACCAAGATACATATGTAGCCACCGTTACTAAAAATAGAAAATTTGGCAAAAAAATCACTTAAAAATTATCTCCTCTGAAACTACTGGGCCAGTTGGGCACAAACTATGGTGGAATGGTCTTTAGGTGGTCATCTTTCAGAATTGTGTCCGACGACCCCGGCCGCCAACCAATATGGCCACCGTTACTAAAAATAGAAAATTCAGCAAAAAATCACTTAAAAATTATCTCCTATGAAACTGCTGGGCCAATTGGACCCAAACTATGGTGGAATGGTCTTTAGATGATCTACCTTCAGAATTATGTCCGACAACCCCACCCGCCAAAGAAGATGGTGGCCATTGTTAAAAATAGAAGATTCGCCAAAATTCACTTAAAAATTATCTCCTCTGAAAATGCTGGGCCAACTTTGAGCCAGGTGAGCGATTACAGGCTCCTAGGAGCCTCTAGTTTACTGTTTCAGTGATTGGGATTAGAGGGGGCCATGTGTCATTTATCACAATGTAAAAGAATGGCCCTACAGACCTTTCAATAAGGGGCGGTACCAGGTACTTTTACCCTCCTAGAATGGTCTTTGGTACCTCCTGATTTTAAAGAGTGTTGTATAAGATATTCATGAAATGTTCAAATTTAAACAAAAAGTTAAGTACCGCCTGTAAATAGTGAAGTACTGGTACACTTGGTAAATATTAAAAGCCCTGGGCCCATTGAAATTCTGAATGTCAATAGAAAATGTCCCATTATTAAAATTTTAATCCTAATCACTGCTGTTTTAACTTTAGTGCCATTGCTTTGTACTAGTAGATAAATATGCTAGGCTGAATTTTTATTGTGCTGGCTAACTGAAATAGTCTACATTTTGTACCTGTAGGATATATCTAATCGGATAAACAACAGCAACAACTGAATCATTCCTCTAGTAGAGCACAAGCTTGTAAATAAAAAAATATTAAAATGTACAGAGAAAATTAAACAATGACAGATTCTGATGAAAATCTAGGTCCTTGTTTGCATTTGTGACCAGCATAAAAATGAGTCAGGGTTAACATTAAATTAGTTCACTTTTATTTCAGAAAGTTTATCATGTTGTCACCAATTGTAAATACGTGT
This sequence comes from Gigantidas platifrons, assembly GCA_002080005.1. Taxonomy (NCBI): domain Eukaryota; kingdom Metazoa; phylum Mollusca; class Bivalvia; order Mytilida; family Modiolidae; genus Gigantidas; species Gigantidas platifrons. The sequence goes on along the minus strand of MJUT01008774.1, from coordinate 215,682 downwards.
ACATTTGTACACTGTACATTGTGTATACTAGTACTAGTACTTAATGTATCAGTGATGGCGAAATTAATTTTTTTTTTACAGGACATTCGGTCTGATAAGCAAGATAGATTTACCAGACCGAATTTTTTCAGCAGTATCTGGTATTTTCAACTTAAACATAAAGTACATGTAATTAAAATGTAAACATAATTACTTGTATTTTTTAACACACTATTGAGTCACTGCTACATATTTCTGGCAAGAAGAAAAATTTCTTGCCAGTTCTCTTCCTCATCCACAAAGTATGTTCATGATCTGTCACTGCTGATATTTTCCTGTTGGAGCACCCTTTAAGAAATGTATTTTGGCCTGTAAGATTAGGATATGTTTTGTTACTTTCCGTCCCATATATGTCTATTCATAGTTGACACTCCATGACGTTTGCATCAAGCAAGGTCGAATTTTAACCACGGCCGCCCTTCCTGCCATTTTGGATTAAGTTTCCGTTTGGGTCGGTGCTCCTCGTACTTCTTTTGTCTTTCCTTCACCTGTTCATCGCTGTCTTGATTTCCTTTTCAACAGTTTTCCAGGAATAGCGTCTTTCCTATACTTTAGAAACATCTCCAATTTACTTTTGTTTTGTGAAGAAACCGGAAATAAGATAACGGAAGTGTAAAAAACGTAAAACCGAATACGGATTTGGACCGGAAAATTTACCGGACAGTCGGACCGGCAGCTGAAAATTTTCTGTCGGACCTGTGGAGAATTTACCGGACTTGTCCGTCGGTCCGACGACATTTCGGCATCACTGATGTATCCTCAAATCTAGCCGACCATTGGCACCTGTATAGGTTTGTCCAAAATTTAATATTAGATGCAATTGAAAAATAAAATAAAATGTTAAATTATTATTAAGGAGGAATATGGATGACCCATCATGTAAATGAACATAAGATGAGAGACTATGATCTAACTTTATACAAGTTTAGAAACAAATTAAATCAAAGGAAAAACTGTATTAAGGTCAGCAATATAATCAACCTTAATTACATTGATATTTTGCTCACCTTGCCAAAGGCAATGTGAGCTTTTGCCATCACTTGGCGTCCGTCGTATGTCGTCCGTTATCTTTTCACATTTTAATCTTCTCCTCTGAAACCCCTCAGCCAAATGAACTGAAACTTGGTACATTTGTAGGAAGTATCTGTGGAAGGTCCTCTATAAAGATTGCTCATTTTGTCCCGATCCATTAACAGACATGGCCGCCACAGGCAATTCTTGTTTCTGATTGTCCGATTTAAAAAAAATCTTCTCCTCTGAAACCGCTTGGACACCAAATCACGAACGCTTCAAATTGTAATAATATTTAAAATTCAACTTTCATATGTAGTTAGCTCAACGCGATTTCGGTGAATATCGGTGTGCCGCCGTTAATTTCAGATTTTGCTCCCAAAATCCTCCCTCGCTGGTCCATCCAACACCGCGTGGTTTATGACCCTCCCAAATGGTTTATGGTCGTCTAGAGTAATAAAAATGTTTAAATGCCTCCGGTAGTTAATCTGATTAGGATGTCGCGTGGAACTTTAAATATTTTACAATAGATCGTTGTCCCTAAGTAATTCGATCGTTTTTTCCAAAATTTACCTTTTGCACTCGTGCGATTTTTTGTGTAATACACAAAAGAATTTGCTTCACTAGTGCATTTCAAATCAGTCAAAACCTGAACAGACACGATTGATTCATTGATTTTCTAGCGCCTTTCACATTGTAACGGCATTTTTTGATAATTTAGGGCGTTGGTATCATCTGCAGAAGCTCCAAAGCTCAACTCGACGGGGTACTGACAAATGGTCAATGTCCATACCCCTATACGAGATAGTGATTCCGAGAATGTTACTATTTTTATCACAAGGGAAATCCCGCGGAACAGTCGGCATTTTAATTTAAATAAAAAAAAATTTAAGTCAACACAAAATATTTTAGCCTGCTGAAAAAAGACAAGTCGGTAGTGTAATTTTCAACGAAATAATTTCATCACAAATTTTTATTAGCACCGGATTCGAATATATCGCTCTGACTAAGCCCATGCCTGATGGGGTACTGGCAATTGACAAATGTCCATACCCCTATACGAGATATTGATTCCGAGAATGTTACTGTTTTTAGCAAAAGGGAAAACACGCGGAGCCAGGGAAATATTATGATCTCTGCCAGCATAAGTTTTTATTTTAATATTTTTTACTGATGACAAATATTATAAATAGTCACACAAACGGCAATTATGCTTACCTGAGTTATTGATTTTTAATAACATCTGTCTGTATCCCGCATGTGGAGAAAGCGGCATAGATCAATGGGATTAAAACCATAAATTTTACCACAGCCCACCGATTCAGGTGAGAAACCCTTCTGATTTATGACCAAATGCTCCAAAGATACACCAAGATTTTTTCGGTGGATATCGGTGTATTTCAGTTTTACACCAAGAAATTCCACAGATTTTGGAGTGGGAGAATCCATCCTCTTTGAGCTAACTGTATCACAATAAATATAACAATAGTAAAGAAAACGTTTGTTTTTGTTTTTAAATGGACAAATCAACACAAACACTGTTTTTAGAAACATATGTCATTTCACTGTGACGTCAATACATGTAAATCGGTCAGCTGATTGATTCAGTGAACTGGAAATCGATAACTGTTGACAAAAATCATACGCAAATGTAAACAAATGACACGACATTAAGAGTTTTAAAAGATAGATTAGACTTTGGCTACCGCTATATTTTGTAAAGCACATTTTATTTTACTCACATCTACTAACAATATTAACAAAGGATCACAAGCAGAGTTATAAATAACACTGGAAAATCTTGAAGCGACGATTACTTTTGGCGGGTAACACAGTCTTTCTGAAAGTTGAAAACCCTTGCCTGACATTCGGTCAGGCAAGCAAAAAAATTTGCCGGACCGAAAAATATGACAACAATTCAGGACAGTTTTCGTTTTGCACTATGCAACATACATGTATTACTCCACAATATCTTCAGAACATTAACTGAGAACTAATTTGACTTTAATCTATCTAATAAATATGACTGATTAAAAAATATAGCATGAAATGTATAATTATTTATTCTCAATCTCTTGCCATATTGATTTTACTTGCCCGAAACTGTAAACTACTAGCCCGAATTCTGAAGTGCCAAATGCATGTAGTGCAGAACTATGCAATCTACAATGACCGTTCATAGAGTAGAATAACCCCTCATATTATTTACACCTTATGATGGGGGCATAGTGGTAGTGCATCATTTGGCTATTTTTGCTATTTAAGTATAAATGTTCCTTAGGCCAATTTAAATTGATTGTTGGTTTCCCCTAACATAGGGACATTTTTAAGGGCCGGTAGTCAGAGTTTTTTTATGTTTTTGTTTTTTTTTAACTCAAGAGATATTGCAAATCAAGGTTTTGCTATCTTTCCCATGAAGGTCAGAAAATATATCATGCAGGTTAAACATTTTGCATAACTCTTGTTTCGTTTGATAAATGCGAACATTTCTGTAAATGAACAGCCAGAATGGTTCCACTGGGCACACTGCCGGTGGCCATTTTATACACACTGTACGTCACGTACACGTTTTAGATCATGGTCATTTTACCGATATCTTAAGTGCTTTGGCGATCTAGATCAATGACCTTGACAGGTGGAAAAAACATTGAAAAAGCATGGCTGTACTTCATCTCCGCAAATTTTGAAAATGACTGTAATTGTTTACGATAACAAACATCTCCATATCATTTAGTTAGAAGACACATGACCAGTGTTTATTTTATTTATTTTATTTATCAGTAATAAAATATAACGACCCGCACATATCACAGAATAATTGCCGGTCAACCGGTCCGGCATGGATAATATTTTACCGGTCGGGACTAAAAATTGCCGGTCAGGACCGACGGTCCGGCACATTTCGGAAAGACTGGTAACAGGGCGTGTAGCTTGTCTTACAACAGGGGTTGTAAGACAGAAAAATCTTTTCCCGTGAAAATTGAGAACTGTACTTTATCCTTTGTGTAAGAAATCTGTATTCAAGATGCAGTTACATGTGCATGTACATTTTTGTATGTACATGTCAGTGTGGGAAACCATTTTTTCAAACACTCGCCAAAATGGCGAGTGGATTGAAACTAGTACTCGCCAAAATGAAATAGAGCTCGCCATGTTTGGAGAGTGACATTTTTTTTTAAACTCGCCAACAAATACCAAATAAACAATACAGTAATTTTCAACAATTTATTTTGCAGATTTTGACAAGTCATTAACTTGGTCAAAAAGGATCAACACTCTCTTAAGAGCTGCGTTGATCTCTTATTCCTCAATTTCGTTGTCTTCGTCTTCATCAAGTACGGAAGCACAGACTTTTAAGTTTTGATACGCGGTATAAAACATGTATGTCAAATCTGGTTCCGACACATATTTAACTTTTTGTTTTCGCGTAGGTTTTCGCTACGAATTCGTTTTAAATATTTCAAAACCAAATTATTGTATTTGCATTATTTTTAAAAGTCATCACATCTTTTTTTTTATGAAACAATATTTCATTTAATCGTGAAATCGACCTTGGCAAAATTATGCAGGTCGGGATTGTATACTTAATTTTTCTGTAGAGAAAGTGTCATGATCTCCAACGTTGGAGGTAAAGATAGATACGATACATGACGGAATGTTTTCTTATCGAGCAATGATTAATAAAATGTTGGATAAATGACACAGTTAACATATATTTTAACTGTTTGGGAGCTATGGTATTTTAAAGCTGTAAACCAGTTATCGTGGCGAGCGTTTTCAAGTTCCTACTCGCCTTACAACTGTTACTCGCCAGACCGGCGAGTATAAAGTGGATTGTACTCGCCACCCGACATTTCCACTCGCCTTTGGCGAGTTGGCGAGCGGTCGTTTCCCACACTGACATGTACACATGTATCTCTATACAGATGACTGAATTGAATTACAGATATATACATATATATGCCTCTGAAACTTGGTAGGAAACATCTATGGAAGGTCCTGTATAAAGATTGCTCATTTCATCCCAATCCATTAACAAACATGGCCGCCACAGGCAATTCTTGTTTCTGATTGGCCAATTTTTAAAAATTAACAAACATGGCCACTACAGGCAATTCTTTTTTCTGATTGGTAGATTTCTAAAAATTTTACTCTGAAACAGCTTGGCCAAATGGACCGAAACGTGGTAGGAAGCATCTATGGGAATGGCTCATTCCGTTTTGATCCGTGAACGAACATGGCCGTCATAGGCAATTCTTGTTTCTTATTGGTCGATTTCTAAAACAGCTTTTCCTCTGAAGTCGCTTGGCCAAATGATATGAAACTTGGTAAGAAGCATCTATGGAAGGTCCTCTATAGTGATTGCTTATTTCGTGTTGATTCATTAACAAACATGGCTGCCACATGTAATTCTTGTTTTAGATTGGTCGATTTCTAAAAATCTTCTTCTCTGAAACTGCTTTGCCAAAATTAACTGAAATTTGGTGGGAAGTACCTATGGAAGGTTCTGTATTAAGTTTCCTCAAAGCAGAATGAAAGGTGAGCCTCTAGTTTGTAATAATATAGCCCAATTAATTAATGCTTCAATGTCAAACGTAAACTTTCAATTCAAACATACATTTGTAGAAATGGCAGCAACTGAAGCTAATGATAATTTTCATTTACATGTATGTCTTGTTTTTTTGATAGATACAATGTACGTGTATGAAACATGGCGAGATTCAACTGGTTAATGTGATACCAATCGTTCCCTCTTGACAATACTTGATATCCTGATCTCCAGCAAACAAATAGAAATAAATATTTATTTGCTGTAGTCCTGTTACATAAATTTTAATTTCTTAGCATTTTTCGTTCATAATTGCTGTTTAATTTTGTTGGGTGTATATATATATATATATATCATACACATGTGGGACAAAAGACAATTTACAAACAATAAATGGTCATGTTGGTAAGAAGGTAGCACTGGAATGATACATGTACAAGTGCATGTAAGGTTGTTTTGATTGGCAGAAATGTCACTCATGGCAAAGTGTACTCGATACAACATTATTGATGCGTAGATGTGCATTACCTTTCTTTGAAATCTGAGGGGCTGTTGTGGTTGTGATCGTATGGTGGTACATACATGTACTACATTTGTATCTATCACCATTAAAGTAGTGAATTCGAATCCCGCTCATGGAGAGATGTACTCCATAAGATTATGTGATAGAGTTTGTCAGTGACTTTTGGCAAGTCAATGGTTTTCTCCGGGTATTCCGGTTTCTTCCACCAATAAAACTGATCACCACGATATAACTGAAATATTGTTGAAAGTGGCGTGAAACATCATGTAGCCCTAACGTTAAACACCATAACCCTAACGCTCACCAAAAATGCAAGTGAAAAAAGGGGATGAGTACTAATTATTAAACAAAATGTTATGAAAATATTGTACAATTATGTGGTTGAAATGAATATACATGTACTGTAGACAATAATATATTAAAGACTGTTCACAATATGATTCATATTAAAACAAAATTTAGAAGAAAGAAACAATTAGTGCGGAATCCTTTGATAAAGATACATCAAAGAGTTGAATGATTACCAAGTGGTTCTGTCCTTTTGACAAAGTCAGTTTTAGATTAGGTTTCCATGATCTTATAATTATATTTTCTTATATACCCATAAGTATTTATTCTCTACTATTCTCTGTAATTAGTATGGTTTCATATGATCAAATGGGGAAAATGTTGATAGAATTGAAAGAAAAAGATGGCCACAAGATCAACACTAACTAATACATGTACATGCAAGTTGTAAAAAGAAATAATACATTATTGTATGTACAATTTACTATTTAATTAATGTACAATTCCATGGCTTTACCAAATAAGGTTATTGGAATTTTTGCATGTTTTTGCTGGAGTTGTCTTTGCTGATCAATCTTTGTGGATTTGAAAGTTACAATGTAGTTTGTTGCTGAGGAGATATTTTTACAAATAGCAGGCAAATTTCATAATAAAAATATAGAGCAGGAGAAACCAGGATTGAAGATATGTGTTTGGCATGAAATATCTTTTTAATTAAAAGTACTATGATTTTATTTTTGTTTTGTGGGGGGTCCCAAGAACTGAACAGAGTGTCCAAAGTTGCACATAAAGTTGTAAATGGATTCAGTTATATACTGTAGATGTAGGTATGAAATAATGGATATGCAGATCCAAGTTTTTACTTATAAATACCCAAGGGTTAATTGTGGCCGTCTGGAGATTAAAAATTTCACAGATATGCTGCAGTGGAAAAAAAGATATATTATTGAATATTCTCAAGGACTAGCAATATAAATTGTATTTTGAGTATTTCCCTCCCATGGAATTTAATTTTCCTTGCAAATGGAGATTCAAACCTGTACAATATAAGCCACAGTGTTATTTAGGGTTTAGGTCCTTGTACATTTTGTAGTCTTGATAAATAGGTTGTATGGAGAAATTTTTACAAAAATTGTTTTTTCAGAACCAGACATGGAAAAGCAATCGTATTTGTCTTGAAGCAGAATTGTGTTATGGAGATTCAATTACATACCAGTGAAGGTCAATCACGAGGGTTCAAGTCCTGGGGATAAAAAATGATCACATACTACGATAGGCTCATTGGCTGTAAAATCTTCTTAAAAAAGCTAGTTTAGTGATATTGATACAAGCTAGTATGTGAGCATCTAGTTTTATATAACTTTTGTTTGATGATGGAGCTGTCAAAATATGACCGGAAATGATATAAAATAATGACAAACATGTCTTGTGAAGCAAGCTTGTAAAAGGAAAAGATTGCTTGTTTAAATATTTTTTTGTAATATAACAGATTAATTACAATTTTGAATGCATGTACAAAATGTACATACATGTACAGTTGATAAAATTTGTTTTAAATCATAATGTTAATAAAAGTGTGCATATACAGAGACATGCCAAAAGTATTGGTCACTGTAATTTTTTTACTATATACATGTATTTCATATAAAACCACAGTTTTTCAAAGCATTTTATATATATCGGCTGAATCAAAATCAGGTGGGACTATTTTGTGTCACATTAGGTCAAAAATCAACTTTATCCTAGACTTTCAAGAGTTACCTCATTTGCAAGCACTACATTTCTGGCATAATATCTGAAATTTAAAAAAAAAATGCTCATTTATATAACTGCAAGTAGACCTACCTACAGACTATACACAAAACACAATCACAGAGCTAACTTTCAATAAACTTTTATTTTTAAACAACAAAATCAAATAGGTTAACTAGAAAAACATCAAAACGTTCAAGAAAATAAAAAAAAAGATAAGTATGTAGCATTTTTGGAAAAAAAATTGGTATTTGAATAGCAACCGAGAGCAATTTATTTTATTTTAAATTTTTCAAATAAGCTAGTTCAGAAAAAAAACCCACAAGTAAATGAATATTTCATTCTTAAAAGAGGCATTGTACATGCTACCATAGTATGCAACACAAATTTTTGTTGATATCTTATCATGAATAAAAAAGTGGTGTTCAAAGACCTACGGACTCTACCAAATTCATGTGTTTCTTGTAATTATTATAAAGTAGGTAGTAATACCTAAATTAATTATTTAACTTTAATGTAAATCTATAGTTGCTAAAGTACTAAAGGTCTGGTAGAATAGAAAAAAAAATGCATTCTTATACAAGCAAAATGACACATTTGCAACCAGCATATTAAATTTGGACTAAACATATTACAAAAACCAAAAGAGCAGTAATTACAACACAAAATAAAAGATTAAAATGG
>MJUT01008774.1:163438-184495 GCA_002080005.1 Gigantidas platifrons | reverse complement strand
AACTTAGAACTTGTACAATTCTGGTTATTTTTAGCTGCTTTCGGAACACCACTGACGTGATCGTTTCCAATAAAAAAAAAAACAACATTTAGGCCATGCAAAGTTAATTACTTGGTTCTCAGGCCCTTTTTTGTCAAAATTGATGAGGGAGGGCGGCATTTATTTTTATCCTTTTACTGCTGTAAAAAGTGATGAGGGAGGCATTTTTTCTTCTTTTTTTTGTGTGAAAAATATGGCAATGTATAAATCTTTTCATTACTTTATTGAAAATTTCAATTTTATTTCTTCCGATGGTGGCAGAAACATCACAAGTGGTTAATTTTTATAGAAACGTCCAATCCGCTGGTCCCAACGTACCATTTTTTATCTCCGTAAACAATTCCAATAAGGTACAAGCTTCGGAGAAGCCCCCTATTATGTTTCCTGGTAAAACTGGCAAACATTTGTGCCGAATTTGCACAGAAACGATTGACATTTTGTCTAAATGTCAAACGGAAACACGTTTTTTATTTATACATTGTCATAACGATGCTTTAAATCTCATTTAAGCATGATGCGTTTTAAAGCGTTTCACCGACCACGCGATATAAGAGAAAAACGGATGCGGTTGTTTTTTCCGTACGGACAGCGCTACCGCATTTAAATTTTTTTTTTTACTATTATTGCAAACAAATCGGCAATGCGGCGACGAATTTCCACATGCGGGCGGGCCTGAGAACCAAGAAATTAACTTTGTATGGCCTTATCTAAATAACCGTCAATATTTACGATATAATATCATTTGAGGAATTGTCTTCCCAGAGTACTTTAATTAGAATTTTTTTTTATTTGTTGATTTTTACTTGTCCCCGGACAAGCTAGCCAGGAAAATCTACTTGTCCGGCAGGTTCTATGTACGAGTCGGACGAGTCGGGCATGGCAATTCCACACCCCTGATTAAGGAATAAGATCATAAACTGGTTGGATCGAATCAGGATAATGTGTCTGTATGGAGTGACATGTCATGTCTACCAGTGGACTGTTGTTTCATTGCTTTAACACAATTAAAATCCAACTAACCATGTTAGTCTAGTACAAAGCATACAGCATCATCATCTGATTGAAATATGACTTTTTCACATCATGACATTCTGGTAACTGAAAAATTGCTCATTTGGTATGATGTTAAAAAGCACTCACTTATTCTTTAGATAAGATTTTACTATTTGTCTCTATTTTGCAGGTACCTGAATTGTTCAGTTGTATTCAGGAAGAAACTAGACGAGACCTATTTGAGGATTTGGGCGAGACAAAATCTTCAGAACCTGCCAAAGCTTTCTATGAAGTTATGTACATTGGAAGAGCAAAGCTTCAATCGAAGAAGATAACATGTGCACATATAGATGACTTGTACCAGAAACTAATGAAAAAAGAAAAGGATCGCAAAAAATTACTCAATGATCAAAAAGAACAGCGCAGGCGCCACGGAAGTGGAGTTAGCACTAAAAGTTTGCCAGCAACACTTGAGGAAAATGTGACTGTTACTGAAAATGAACTACAAAAACAGCATGATACGTTTAAACCCCATAATATTTTCTTGGATAGCCCTGTCAGTAGCACAGACGAATTATCAAGTCTCAGTGACCAGCAGAGCTCGTCAGAAAATATCTTAGATAATTCCGGTCATTTTTCAACGGGACTGTCAAATATCGGAGGGTTGTCTGATTCTGGTGAACTTATAAAAGAAGAACCGCTTTATAACAAGATTTTGGCCAAATCTGACAATGACCATTCCGCTAAAGATCTCCACGTACATTTCAATGAAAATTGTGTAAACACTGACCATGACAATCCAAACCGGACAATGTTGTTCCGATTAGGTGCAAACGAAGTATCATTGATTAGTTTGGATAAAAAGTCGACCATTTTAGATAAAAGATTCAAGGATATCTCTTCTGTGTCACAGGTAATACCAGTACTTTAAAAAAAGTAGTTATGTTATAATTAGTCAAGAAAGGATATGGATGTAAATGAACATGAGGGACTATACAATTTTACACTTACACACAGATTAAAGTAAAGGAACAACACTTTTATTGCTGTTGTTCTACATTTCATAGTTACAATTAGATCTTCAATAATAATAATAATAATAATAAATTCTTTATTTATAGAGGGTTACACAGTTAGTTAATAACTAATCTTCCCTGAGGCCCTCAATTATGAGCATAACATACCCTAAAATGAATGTGAAACAGCCCCTAGCCTGTAAAATATGTTTTTTTGCTGGATATTGCAATTCATATTTTCATTTTTATTGTCATTGATCATGAGAAAACAGCTTCTTCATGTTACAATTATATTGGATTTGGACAAATAAAACTTCCCAAATTCCCAGTGTACACCAACAGTATGTAGTGGTATCAGTATTAGTCAATTCGTGCTGCACTTGTAATTCACTTTCAATAAAATATTACCTTAAAACTGGTTTCCGGTGATCGTGATCATATGGTACTTGGTAATTGGATTTACAACTACAAGTACCTATGCTATCAGTGCTTATCACCACTATAGTTCTGAGTTCGAATCTTGCTCATTGCGAGATGTACTCGATACAACATTATGTACATGTGGTAAAGTTTCTTAGAGACTTGCTGTAGGTCTGTGTAGGTCCGAGTACACTGGTTTCATCCACCGTCCAATAAAACTAACAGTCACGGTACAACTGAAATATTGTTAAAAGTGGCATTAAACACTAAAACCCTAACCATCAGACTGGTTTATTCGTTTACATCGTAATCATAATTCCATTATGCTGTTTTATTCTTACGATCTTTTTAAGTACAGTTAGTATCATGTTTTTTTTTAAATTACTGTTAATGGTTAAAGTGAAAAAAAGTTTTAAAAAATGCCCCTAAAAAAACAACATTAAAGTGAAATCTGTTTGATTTTTGTTTCTGGAAGGCAAGACATAAGTGGTTTTCTTCTGTGGTCACTAGAGCGTCAACAATTATCAAGTTATTGTGATTGAGAGGTTTCTCAAAGGCTTTGTCCTAGGTTCATCATAATTAGTGCTTTTAATTGAACAGTGTTCAAAATTATGCCGAACTTAAAGTCTGCTTCCAGTTGAAATTTTTGTGTTTTCAATCTCTCCTAAACAGTGCTTTCCGCAAGACTTCATATCTGCTCTTAACCCCAAGCAGAAGAATGTATGCCATTCACTGTTTTATATTTAAACGAGTCATTAATCGATTTTATCAGTAGACTTCAGAGTGTTTACAACACCCTTTTTTACAAATTTTTACTCAAACATCGGCAAATTTGATACTGTGGATTTGTCTTGTAAGAGTATACGTAGTTAACGTGGAAGAGAATATGGAAATGTGGAAAACTCGTTCTGTTCCTGTTAACAAAATAAATGAGTCAGTTAAAAACATATCCCATCCCTCTGTATTGAATATTCTATAACTATTTGAAATGGTTGCAGAAAATGTGGGGAGTTTATGATCAAATTTTGTTTTTGATAGTATTGCCCAATACCCCCCTCCCATTTTTTGTCAAACAAACTTCACCTACAATGTACATGTAGTACTGACTTATTTTCTGATCAATAAAACTGGTGTAGAAGGTTCCAAGCCTATACTATCCACTTAGCTGTGGTCCTATTATTCTCCTTATGACGTATCCCTTTATTGTCTTAATATGTCTTCATGGTACTTAGTACATATCTGTATTCGTGTATTGAACAGATAAATCCGATTACAACGTAATTTACTTACCATATTTATATATGCTAAAGGGCAAACAATTCAATTACATTCTAGAATGTTAAAAAAATATCTTCTGTACTTATGTATATATACATACATGCCTACGCTTGTGTATACACTTCTGTTTGTTTTATGTCACAATCACCACTCACGACTATTGATGAAGCTATAATAACTTCAACAATGATATCATTTATCCCTGTTTTTATAGAACCATGTATGTTATGTACTGTTATGGTTTTGAACAGCAGTCTTGTACAAAGATTCATATATCCAATAATGATGTATATAGTTCCATTTCCTGTAAGCTTAAGCCTTACTTAAGGGCTACTAGTACCATTAATTTGTCAGTCTATTCAGTCTACGCCAAAAACCACTAAGCCCCAGTCTAGTAAAAATTGCAAAAAATTTGCTTCATCAAATAGAAAAAATTCTTTTAAAATGCTGTTCGGGCTAGATTGTCAAAATGTTTTTGGCACAGACTGTCTAATGCTGAGCACTGCTCTTATTTTATACATAAAAAGTGGAAGAATGTGTGTCGATAGAACACAGATTCCCCTGATTCCAGCTAGAGGAAACATGCAGTCTGCACCAAAAACCACTAGCACTATGCCCCTGTCTAGTAAAAATTGCATAAAATTTACTTAATCAAATAGAAAAAATTCTTCTAAAATACTGTTCGGGCTAGTTTGTCAAAATGTTTTTGACACAGACTGAACATGGGCATAACTCCAAAATGGTGAGTCCAGAAGATCAAAATCAAACTTGACCTGACTTTTATGGTCCCTGACCTTGTACACGTATAAATAGAAACCAAAACAGTACCATGCATACATATAGAGAGACAGTCATGGTCATGATCATATGGTAGTACGATTTACAACTACGTATGCAATCAGTACCTATCACCAATAACATTGTGAGTTTGAATCCCACTCAGGCGATACAACATTATGTGATAAAGTTTGTCAGTGACTTACGACAGTGAGGTCGTTGGTTTTCTCTGGGTTCTCCGGTTTCCTCCACCATTAAAACTGATGGCCACGATATAACTGAAATATTGTTGAAAGTGGCATTAAACACCACATTAACCAACCAAACCAACCTACATATAGACCTGGATAAAACTTAATGCTCCAAGGTTTGATGGTGGAGCATAAAAACAACTTTTCTAATGGTACCTTTGAAATCTGGCCTCATGAAATGTCAGATACATCTGAAATTTGGCCTGATAATAGGGTGGCTTTTGATGGAAGGGGCCTTGTAAGAGGTGAACTACGTAGCTAGTGTCCACTTAATTTGTTTAAGATTCAAAATACTGCAGTACCGGTATGAAATTTGTTATTTTGAAATCAAATTTACTTCATAATCATTTCGAAATCAGTGTGAGTAACGGTAATGCTCTGTGAACCTCACATTTTTTGTCATTGCTTAAGCATTGGCATTTTGTACATACAAGATAAATTTTAATATCCCAAGACAAGATGTGTTCGATTCTAAAATATCTTCAAGTTATAAAGTCTACATTGTATGTTCAGTAATTGAATATAATGATTTTTTTTTGTTATAAAGGTTATTTTGTCTGTATAAAGGAAGTGTCTCTGACATTAAATCTACTTCCTGTCATTCATTTGCATGATTGGTATCCCATGACTTTGTTGTTATTGTCTGTTTGGTGTATATGTGTCAGGGACAGGGGATATTGTCCTGGATGACAGATCATTAGCTATAGAATCACTTCAATTGTAGGAGTTTGTCTGAAATCCACAAAACAAAACAAGTTCAATGCCCAAGATTTTGTCAAGAATTCATTAATTAAAAAAAAAAATGATATACATATATATTATTTGGGGGGGGGAGGGGAAGGTATAAATATATTTGTTTGAATTTGCAGTTTTTACACACAGTACGGATAAACATACATATAAATGCACAAAATTAAACAATTTTTAATATACATTATATTCTACATTATACATGTAGGTTTTTACATAGTTACCAGTTTGTTTGAATACTGATTTAAATGGCAATGATGGACATACTATTTAAAACAACATTTTTTAGCTGTCTGTTAAATGTGAACATTCATTTAACCTGCTATGGTACTGTCCATGTTCATTCATTTTTGGGATAGTATCTGGTCTTTTTGAGTGGAAGGGAATCTGTGCCATTTTTTGTTTATTTGCTTTTATTTGTATTGCCATTGGAGATCCAATTATAAAATACATGTATATAATATATCTAATTATCAAGAGGGTAGGGTTGAGATCCCATTATTCATTAATATTATTATAAATAATTCATACATTTTTGTTGACTAATATATTTGTATTTGTAGGGAAAAGATCATTCTGAGGTGTTTGGTTTTATAGCGAGAGAAAATTGTAACGTGTTTGTATGTCATGTGATGAAGTGCCATGCTTTCTCTGTTGTAAGTATATAAAATGGTAACGTGTTTGTATGTCATGTGATGAAGTGCCATGCTTTCTCTGTTGTAAGTATATAAAATGGTAACGTGTTTGTATGTCATGTGATGAAGTGCCATGCTTTCTCTGTTGTAAGTATATGATAGTCAAGTAAAACATCATTAAGTTTGATATACATATGTACACAGTCATGGCGTAACCACTACTGCCAAAAACAAAAATGTACAGTAATTGACAAATGGGTGTACTAATATACAAATGTGTAATGTGTATTTGTTTAATACTAGAACTCAAGGACAAAACATTTTTGTTGCAGTAATACCAGCTGGGCTTCCTAAAATAAAAATTGCAGTAGCCCAACAAAAATTTGAAAAAACCAAAAACTGACTTTGCACATGAAATGTTCAAATTTTCAGTTGCCAGCTGGGCTACTGTTGAAAAATATTCAGGGGCAGAGGCCAAATTTTAATTTTCTTTGGCTTCTGGACCACTGTTAAATTTTGTATCTGCATTTACACTGTCATACAATTGCAAATTACTATAGTTTATCTTGGTATATTTTAAAATAATATATTTTTCCTCTGTTTTCCTGCTCATTTTTAGTATTGAAGTTTTTGAGTCCCAAATTCCTGGGAATGGAATGCAATCAAATTTTTTGTCATATGTTTTTTTTTTAATAGTGTCATTTAGAAAAATATGAAACTTATTAAAATATGAAAACTAATTGGACATTATATAGGGTTACAATTACCATGGGAACAAAAATTGAAAGTATTTTCTAAAAAAAAAAAAAAATCTGGAGATTTGTAACAATTCAATATACAGATTCATATCAGATCATTGATTCTTATGTTGCACACAGAAAAGTTCAGTAAAATTTGAATAATAAATCAATGATCAACTGCAAATGTATGCCATAATTTTTTTCAAAATCGATCTGAGAAATAAAAGGGGGAAATGCCTGTTGCTAATTTCTATCAATAATTAACTAATATGTCAAGGCTGTTATATTTCAATGGTGTCAAGAAAGAAGAAGAAATCAACAATTTCCAACATATATCTATTGTTTAAGTTCATATTAATTTTGATTAAAGTAAAAATTACGGCTTCTTTGTTTTAGTATTGTGCTTTTTAATGTGTTGAAGCTGAGTGATGTTTAGTATATTTTTTTCCTCTATAAGGATTCTGCCATTAAAAGGGTTTGACACTCGTCCAGAAAGACATTAACCTAAATGAAGCGTCCATTTAAATTTATACATGTGTGTCCTGTTCGAGAAGTTATTGACTTGCTCTTGTCATTGACTTCATAAAACATTATTGAAGTTTTTTTTAAGGGCAATTCATCTTTTAAGTGGCATGTAATTTTCAATTGTTTTTTATATAACACCAATCACAATGTTTTTATAGCAGTAACTATTTGGCCTATAATCTAAACAAGATCCTCAAATGTGTCAGAAAACGTTGACTTGCTGAAGTTTTATCAAGCTGTCTACAATAGAGGCAGTATCATGAGTATGGCAGATTGTTATACCTTATAATTTGTTCTCTATATAAATGTATTAGGAATAAAAATCAACATTTTTACTGTTTTTTAAAAATCTCAAAATCCTTGAATCAGCGATCTACTTATTTCTTAATGTAATTTAAAAAATCATTAACAAGAACAATTATACAGTGAAACCTGTCTAAACCGAATCCTGAATAAAACAAAATCCTGTTTAAACCGAACTTTAAATAATGTCCCAATGTAGGAAAACTTTGTTGATTTAACCTGTACAAACTGAATACCTGTTGATTCCGGAAACGAAAGTTGATCCCAATGAAGTTTTTTTTAGGGAGGTTTCACGTTATATATTTGTCTTATTTATTATCAAACAATCTTATGCTTTGTCATTTCAAGAAGTCTTTAAATAAACACAAATCCAAATTTTGAACTCCGGAAATCTACATTATAATAGACAAATAATATTTTAGGCTATGTCTAAAACATGAGAATGTATTGAAAAACCATGCTTACAGTCGTCACAATGATCACTGGTCCTCCGGCTCAAGACCAGTCAAACTTTGTTTGGACTAGTAATTTTTTCAGTTTTTATTTAGAACTATATAAAAATAAATTCAAGAATTAGATTAGGCTTGGTAAATTCAAATTTTTATTTCGAGGACTGTGTTCCACAATATGCTGTTAAAATTGTCACAACACACCTAGATTATTTTCTGGTTTTGAACAGTATTTTATGTTTTCTTATTTCAGACTGATGAGATTATGGCTGTACTGAGATCTGCATTCCAGTCTGCATTTGAACAAAACCGTCAACAAATATGTATTATGTGTCCATTACATCAACTACATAGACTGTGTCAAGAACTCAATGGTAAGTACTGCATATAGACATTTTCGTGCCTGTTCCATGCCAGGGGCCGTCGTGGTCGTGATCGGTTGGTAGTATGATTTACAACTACCAGTGCAATCAGTGTCTATCACCACTAGAGTAGTGAGTTCAAATCTTGATCAGGGCGAGGTGTACAACATTATGTGATAAAGTGTACCAGTGACTTGCGACAGGTCGGTGGTTTTCTCAAGAGTATTTCGGTTTCCTGCACCAATAAAACTGATTGCCGCGATATAACTGAAATATTGTTGAATGTGGCATTAAACACAATAACCCTAAATCCAAATCCTTTCCGTGCCAGGACTTGGATTTCCAATGCCATGTGTTGTGATCTTTTTTGTGTTCAATTGTTAAAGTTGAGAGGTTGTTCGTTTTGTTGATATTGGTGGAATTGTTGATCATCACTGTATAAACTTTCTTTTCATAAGACACTGTGTTTTGTAAGTTTTCACAATTGCAAGCAACAGATCCTTTGATCTTTAATAACTTAATAAAAATTAAAAACTGAGGACCACAATTCCATGAATTAAATCGTATTACGAACATGAAGACTGATTTCTCTGACTCCCTACCATCTCCTAAATTTAAAAAAAGACAGAAAAATAGAAGCAATTGGAGAACACTCTGCCTTTCCATCAATAAATGGTAAAGAGATATAAAAAGTTAATGACCTCTATGAACCACTGACAAGCAATATGGCAACAATGGTGGGCAGTCCCTGTACTACTAGTGGCACACTTCGTGTTACTGATAATAGGAAGCACGCATCATCTACAAAGCAAATGGGTGTGAGACCAACATGGAAATCGTAGCATATATCAAAACAGGGAACTAAAAACATGGAAGACATGTACATTTAATTGGACAAAATGATTAATGAAGCATTGATTTATAACAGGTCTTACCAAATCACTGTATCTAATTTGGGTAGGTATTCATAAACATGAATGACCCAGAGCAAGCTTTGCCCTGATCTCTGCTCAAATGCACGATATATCACACTATGTTACCACTATCCCACCGTTATGGTTTATTGTTTATGTAGATGATTGGTGATATTGTTGATTGATTGATTTATCTTAAGTGATCCATTTTATAATGTCATTTATTTGTTAATGTACATAACTGTACAATACTATAAACTATACTTTTTGTTTAATAAATATTTTATAGGTTTATCCAGTCACTGTGCTTATGATTTGTTAGAAAGACGTCTACACAATCTTAATGAGAAGGATTATTCAGAAGTTCAAACCCTGGTCCAGGTAGGTAAAAGACTAGTATCATGGCTCACCAAACCAGGTGAAGTGGGTGACTTTTTCGCCTTGGTTTCAATAAAATCACCCAATTTCTGTCAAAAAAAGAAGTTTTAGTCGCCCTTGTCAGTCTTTTCAAGTCAGTATTTTTTTCACCAATAATCATACTTTTTCTTCAATATTCATGTAAAAGTAGCTCCCATGTTCCTGAAATTTGACCCATACAGGGTTTGATGTTCAATATTTTATTCCAAACTCGTTATTTGCATCCTTTTTTAAGAACATTGTGCAGCACATTCGTTTTGTGAAAGGTAGGGGGACATGCGGGAGTGGAGAAAGAAACGTTAAAATTTTGATTGATTTTCAGAAGTCTCCCAGATTTTCCCTCACTTTGCCCTTAAGTCAACTGAGAGAGAAGTCTACTCACCCTATTTTTACTATGTGTGGTGAGCCCTGAGTATATATTAGTTTGTCTGATACATGTTTGGTAATCATGCCTCAAAGGTCAGAATTTGTTGTATCACACTTTAAAACATGATTGATGCAGACTATCATTTTACGATATTGTGGTATAATTCTGCATATTTTCAGTTATAAAAGTTAGTGCATTTCTGTGACTCTTATACACCAAAATTACATACTGTATAGTGCCTATTGTAGGTGGTTTTATTTTGGCGCTTTTTGAGGATTTGATTGATTGATTTATTGTGTTTAACTCCACTTTCAGCAATATTTCAGCTATATCATGGTGACCAGTTTTAGTGGTGGAAGAAGCCAGAGAGAACCACCGACCATGGGCAAGCAACTGGTAAACTTTTTCACTTGCGGCTGCGAGTCAAGTGCACCTTTTTTTTTTTGTAATTTACAAAGCCGGGTGCATAACCACGTCGTATTGGTGATAGGCTTGTATGAGTTGTTAGGTAATCCAACTACCTAACTCATTGAGCCACTTGGGCCCTGGGGATTAGACCAAAAGTGTCTAATATAATACCACCAATAATTCATAAGTTAGGAGATACGGTAAACTAATATCTACTAGTATTTATAGGTAAAGCTACTTAGCTATGGTGTTTTATTACAAACCAATCAACACATTTACAAAAGAGAATCATTATAATGGATAATAAAAAACTGTAATAAAATTGCCAATAAACAGTTATTTGTTTCATTGATTAAAAAATGACAAGTATCTGCATTCGAATTGACATTCAACAATCATCTGTTTTATTGTTCAAATTATATTACACAATGAACAAAGGTGAATTCATTAGGGCTGTTCCATTTAAACATATGAGGTACCCGGGGAAGGCACTTTTGAAATGAGGGAACCACCCATAGAAGCAATTTAAAGCTAGGGTGTGTTCTTTTGATGTATGTGTAAAGCTAACATACAACCACCCATAGCAGCGATTTAAAAGTGCCTTCCCCTGGTACCTCATATGTTTAAATGGAAAAGCCCTTAGGAATACCAGGTAATGAAATAATTAAATATTAATCATATATGAATTATTATCTTGTTTAAGAATAATTAACTTACTGTAGCTATGTTCACTATTAATTTACAAAATAATAACAATAAAAATAAATTAAAAAGAGGATTCTTTATGTTAAGCTTCTATTGTTTTTTAAAGCCAGTTTGTCAACATGTTGGACATGTTCAGTTTAAAACTCAACTGACTACAAAAGGATAAGTGAATAATACTTTATGTGAAAGTGAGTGAAATTTATTAAGTTTGGAAAGTAACTGTCGTGCATGAAGCGAACATTTTTCTAAAGTACAGTGAAATTTATTACTGGTATAGATGGAAAAGGTAAAATTATTATTTTTCTTTCTATAAATCTGCCAATAAATCATATTTATAAAAATGCCAAATTTTGACTCTGCAGATAATAAAGCACTATACAGTGAGTGGTTGAAATACTGTACTCTGCATTTTATAGTTTTGACCAATTATTCATTGTTTACTCAAATAGTGAATTACTTTTCTTTTTCATGCACTATATTGCATTTACTAAGGGCTGTTCCATTTAAGTCTACCTGGGAGGGGGTCAACACCATTTTTTTAATTTTTCTGTTGGTTGTGGGGGTAAAACCATATTTTTTTATGTTGGGTGGTTTTTTTTTCTATTGGTGGGGGGGTCTGAAATAAGTGGCATTCCCCCCTCCCAGGTATATTTGAATTGAACAGCCCTAAATACATATTTGTTCTATTTGGTCAATGATCAAGATATAGCTTTTCTGGTATATGTACCTGATCCATGTAGAGCGACTGTAAAAAACGGTAACAGTATAAGCTTGAACGTAACACTCGAAAACAATTAAAACGACACTTATTTCTGCTCTTATCAGACAATTTGTCAGTCGTTTTGGACTTCTTGAAATTCCAGGATAAATACAATATGTGTATATTGTGTGTTTGATTACAAAATATGGAACTATTTAAAGGAGAAATATCTTAAAAGTAGAATCTAGTTGTAATGTCATTTTTAACCTACAAACGAAAAATATTTTTGTATTGCGCTTTTGTTACATTTATCTGATCTGGGGCTTGTGTTCTTTAGTCTGTTCTGTGACTTGATATTTTTATACCCCCGCCCCACTGGAGGNGGGGGGGGGGGGGGGGTTATGCTGTTTTACCTCTGTCCTTCCGTCCGTTCCAAGATATTTTTCGTCACATTTTTCTCAGCAACTATTGTTGGCAGAAATCTGATATTTGCTCACAAGCTTCATATAGGTACCCCATATCATGGGAAGCGTTTTTGAACCCGTCACATTCCTACTTCCTGTTTGCGGGGGTATCATAAGTGAGCATTAGCTCACAGTTCATCTTTTTTCATCTGACTTTTATCTTACCTATTCCTAAATCTGTATGTTATTCTTTACTTTACAGATGGAGAATCCTCAGAGCTATGATGAGATGGTAGAGATTTTGATGATTGGCCTGAGAAAGCTGTGTGAAAGTAAACAGAAAGAACATGCACATATATCTGATGTTAACAAGTCTTCTGTTAAATCAGAGGTATAGTATGCATGTTATACATGTATTTATAACCAAAATAAAGGAATCACTGAAAGGAATCGTCTGTCAGATGACAGTCATGTGTAGTTTAATTAAGACATATCTTATAGCCAAAATATAGGAATCACTGATTGGAATCACCTGTCACATGACAGTCATGTGTAGTTTAATTAAGACATATCTTGTAGCCAAAATAAAGGAATCACTGATTGGAATCACCTGTCACATGACAGTCATGTGTAGTTCAATTAAGACATATTTTTGAAATTCAGCATTGATTGCATCAAATAGTTTATCAATTGTTATATGCAGGTACCGCATCGGTGGTGTACTGGTTAGCATGCTTGTCTCGAGCCCGGATCGACTATAAAATTGGTATTTGTTGCTTCTCCACTAAGCACGCAGCATTAAGGAGAAATAGCAAAGACTGGTTGGCTAGGAATCGGGATAATATGTCCGAGTGGGGTGATGTGTACCCACAGGCTGTTGTTTCAGTGAGCTAGCACTATAAAAATCCAACTTGGCGTGTTGGTCTAGTACAAAGCGGACCTCATCATCATCTTATTGAAAATTAACCTGTTCTCTCCATGATATAGCTGAAAATTGCTGTGTTGGTGTTAAACAACAATCACTCACTCACTCACTCACTCACACACTTATGTGCAGGTGCAAACTTGCACAAATGAAAGCACAATTGAGAACCATGTCCTAGTTGTCCAATGTCATATAGCCTGCAATAGAGAAAATGGCATTCTCACGAACCTGCAATAGATAATTAATTATAATTAAAATGAAGACCTCCCCCCCCCCCAGGGACAATTGGATCCAAAGCCTGGTGTGGAAAATTATCATAAACCGTATTGGTATTTGTAAAAATGGCTTTGATAATATGAAGATTCAATATTTTTACCAATGAATGTCCCAGGATTTTTTTAGTTCAGATTCTTGGGGTATCAAAATTTAATATATGTTATGATAAGCAAAAAAATAAAATAAATCTTCTTGACGAGGCGAGTGATACAGGTTCATGTGAGTCTCTATAGGTTAATTTACTATTTTGGTATAGTTTGTGACAACTTATTAGTAAGAAAGGATATTGATGTAAATAAACATGAGAGACTATCCAATATTACTCTTAAGACACAAATTAAAGCACAGGAACAGTGCTTTTATTGCTGTTTTACATTTTAGTTACAGTTGTATATTTATTGGGTTTTTGTTGTTGCTTTTTCTCTCTAGTTCAACATTTTAGACAACAAAGGGAAAGCTGTCATGTCTTTTGACAACTTCAAGAACAAGTGTAAGAAGAGTTTGACAACTTCTTTTGAATCTCTCATATCAAGGGTAAGATAAACAGACTTTAGACATCTGATTTTCATAGGGTTAGGTTGATGGTGCTTAATGCCACTTTCAACATTATTTCAGTTTTATTGGTGGAGGAAACTAGTGACCTGTCGCAAATCACTGACAAACTTTATCACATAATGTTGTATCGAATACACCTCGCCTGAGCGGGATTCGAACTCACAACATTAGAAATTCAAAGGCATAACACACCTCACAAAATATTGGGAGTAAAAACATTGTTTTTTTTCCCCAGGTGTAAGATTGGCTTTGATCGGAAATTTCAGGATTATAGATTATGAAACAAATACGTGAAATTTTTAATTTCAATGGAATAGCTTTTGGTAAATAATTAGTAAAATAGTTGCTATTAAATATATTTTTGTAATTTTTTAAAGGTATTATGACCTAATTATGGCCTACTTTTGCTCCAAAGATCGCTGTGATCTATTTCCATAAATATTATTAACAAGCTTTTGGACAAAACCTACCACAAATGTTCTACAGATTCTGAAGAAATTGTGTTGTATTTTTTTTTGGAGAAATTAGAAATCCAAGATGGCTACCCTGGCAAATTTTGGTTTATTTTCAGGGCAATCTTAAATCTCAAAATTCAAATTGGCTGACCTGGTCTCTAATTGGATAAAACATTTTTTTTGCTTCTTTCCAAGAACTATTGTCATGAGGAATCCTGAACAAGTCTCTAAATTTTTTTGATTAAATCCAAATTCAGGATGCAATCATTGTCTATCACCATTAAAGTTGTGAGTTTGAATCCTGCTCATGGCAAGATGTACACAATACAACTTTATATGATCAAGTTGTCAATGAATTATGATAGGACAGTGGCTGTCTTCAGGTACTCCAGTTTCCTCCATCAATAAAACTGACAACCATATTATAACAGAATTAGTATTGAGAATGGCATTTAGCATCTAGCTACTTCACCAATCTATAAACAGCTAAGAAAGAGGGAAGGGGTGGCAGTAATCACTATTTTTATCCCCCCGCGATAGCGGTGACGGGATATAGTAATAGCGGCCGTCTGTCTGTCTGTCCATCCGTCACACTTTCATGTTTATGCGATAACTTGAGTAAACATGGATAGATTTGAATATTTTTTTGCATGTGACTTGTAATTATCATTATCTTGGATGGGTTCTAACATGGCAACATTTGAAGCAAGGGTTTTGGGGGAAAATCTTAGTTTTTGGTTGAAAAATCACAAATTTTGAGAATTGTGTCTTGTTTACGCGATAACTTTAGTAAACATGGATAAATTTGAATAATTTTTTGCGTGTGGCTTGTAAATATCATTATCTTGGATGGGTTCTTACATGGAAATATTTGAAGCAAGGGTTGTGGGGAAAATCTTAATTTTTGGTTGAAAAATCAACAATTTTGAGAATTAAGTCTTGTTTACACGATAACTTGAGTAAACATGGATAGATTTGAATCATTGTTTGCATGTGGCTTGTAATTATCATTATCTTGGATGGGTTCTAACATGGAAATATTGAATTAAGGGTTTTGGAGGAAAATCTTAGTTTTTGGTTGAAATATCACCAATTTTGAGAATTGTGTCTTGTTTACGCGATAATTTTAGTAAACATGGATAGATTTGAATAATATTTTGCAAGTAGCTTGTAATTATCATTATCTTGGATGGGTGCTAACATGGAAATATTTGAAGCAAGTGTTTTGGGGGAAAATGTTAGTTTTTGGTTGAAAAATCACCAATTTTGAGAATTGTGTCTTGTTTATGTGATAACTTAAGTAAACATGGATAGATTCGAATAATCTTTGCATGTGGCTTGTAAGTATGTTATGCATTAAGACTGCAAGGCTGCTTTCTATAAATATATAAAACTAAATATTATGCAAGTGCGGGGGAATACGTCACGCATTCATGCGCTAGGCGGTTCTTTTATTTACAATACAAATGTTTTGATTTTTTTGTTATGCAACAACTTTTGTTTTCTATTAAAGTTAACAAAGTTCAACAAATAATTTAAAATTACTTCAATGAATTTTCAGGAAATCCTGTACAAACAGTTTGTTAACCACAAGTTGTTGATGTAATTTTACAGATAATGTATTGTTGTTAACAGGGTATAAAGAAGAAAGAAGATGGTAACCATGGTGAGAGGATGAGACATAGAAGTGCTACAACAGAAAGTGATAGCAGCTGGACTAGATCTTTTGTAAGTTATATAGTGTGAAAGTGTTGGTTTGGTGTATGGTGTTTAATGCCACTTTCAACAATAATTCAGTTATATTGTGGTCAGTTTTATTGGTGGAGGAAACCGGAGTACATAGAGAGTCACAGACAAACTATTATCACATAATATTGTATCGAGTACACCTCGCCATGAACAGGGTTCAAACTCACAACTTTAGTGGTGATAGACACTGATTGCACAGATAGTTGTAAATTCAACTATCATACGATCATTACCATGGCAATCCCTATGAAAGTGTTGTAAAAGTTGTGCAAAGAAATGATATGTGTGTAAATTGGCACTGTTATTACAAAGATTAAGTTTATACAGCTTTACTAAAATAATATGATATCATATATATTCAGAACTGTGAAAATGTAAATTTTCGTGTGGGGAAACTTTCTCTTAATTAGCGTTTCGCTAAAATTTGTTAAAAATAACCCCACACGAAAAGTTTTAAATCTATGTCTTGAACTGGAATTATAATTTTTTGTTGTTGTTGAAAAATTAATCCCCACATGAATGGATAATAAATTGTGAAACACAAATCGTAAAATATACCTGTGCGAAAGATATTTGTAATATTTGTGACTCTGTTGATTTAGTAGTTAATCTTCTATAATAACTAGTATCCTTTCATTGATGAAAAAGGTATCGGCTATCACATATGTTGATGTAATGTGCACTTGATTTGTATCAAATAAGAAAGTTACTTGATGGTTTTCTCTGATACTTACAGTTTCTACCTCCTCTTTGCCACAATATAGTTGACAGAGTGCTACAACTGTCAGAAAGCAAAGTAACAGATTAAAATGAACTGGCTCCCAGACTACTATTTGGAGGATATTAGTTCAGGAATATAATATTTTTGTGCTCAACTTTTCCAGCTTGTCCAAGCTTTAAGAGTACTTTATGTTTTGTTCAATCATTTGTCTGGGCTAATCAAGTTCTATAATAATGTGCTGGAGGGTAAAGTTATATATTGCCCTTTATGATCATTAATTTCACAAAACATCTGTCAGACTAATTTACAACTATTTTATTTGTTCTAATACATTTTCTAAAGATGTGTGTGTTCCTATTGAGTATTTTTGAAACATTGCCCCTATATTTTATTAACCTTATATATATCCTTATTTTATAGGACTCCTCAACAGCTTCCACGCCCGATTGTTCTCCCATGCCCTCACCTGCCTTGCTGAATAAAGAAGGTCTCTTTCAGTACCCTAGTCCTCCAGGATCACCCAAGCATAGCCGCCCACGTAGCCAGACTCTTGGAACTTTATCTGACACAGGATTATTGTCGAAGAAATTACAAGAAGTGGCCAATCTAGTGAAGAAAGAGAAAATGCCAGAATTACAAGATCCTCCCAAACGACGAAACAGCATGAATAGTCCTATGAAACAAATGTAAATAGTCATATTGAAATTTTGTGGTTAAAAATATATATAGTAAAAAAAGAAAGAAAGAGAAAATGCCAGAATTACAAGATCCTTCCAAACGAAGAAACAGCATGAATAGTAAACATATGAAACAAATGTAAAAATAGTAAAAAAAAAATTGTGATAAATATTTAAAAAAGTATATGCCATAAAGAGCTGTTTAATAAAAGTTGTATTCACAAAAATTGTATTTTGTGACTGAAGATTCAAATTAATATGTAATTATTCAATTCAATTCTTTTTTTTTCTCGTAAGATATTAGTGTATCGCCAAAAAAAAAAGATGCAACAGACATCAAATCTTAAATACCAAATTACCTTTGAGTGTTCAGTACAGAAATTAATATGAAAGGAGACATCAAGTCTTAAATACCAAATTACCTTTGAGTGTTCAGTACAGAAATTAGTATGAAAGGAGACATCAAGTCTTAAATACCAAATAACTTTTGAGTGTTCAGTACAGAAAGTAGTATGAAAGGATAGACGTTCATTTCTTCCGTTTTGTTGAGTTTTCTATGTAAGACAAGCCATAAAGACAGCTGCGCGTGACCTTGTCTTACATGGCATTGTCAGCCAATCAAATCGGCCGAGTATAATCAATAATCAATTCTACGACTGCTGTATTAATATAAATTGTCGTCTCAGTAGATCTAAAAAAGCTTCAAATATCAATTTTACTTGAATTTTAACTGATTTCCCCTAATAGATTTAATGCGGTTTTAAATAAGTGTGTATTTACTGCATTGCACGTGGCGTTGTAATATTTTACATAGTAAGCATGACATTGACATGCGAATGAATGAATGAAATCGACATGCTTTGTTTTTAAGTTGAAATAGAAGAAACAGGTACTTGCACTCATCCTTATTGAAGATTTGAGATTTCTTCCACTCGTGAGAGAAATTCAGCATCTTTACACTCGTTCCGCTACGCTCCACTCGTGCAAAGACACAATTTCTCACACTCGTGGAAGAAATCCCAGATCTTCAATAGGGACTCGTGTAAGTACCTATTAGTCTTCACACTCGTTTAGTATAACACAGTGATCTTGAAGGTTTTTTCAGAATGGGCCCATGGCCCCTTCAAAAAAATTTCAATGGGCCATTGTAAATGAAATAAATTTCCAGCACAATAATGCATATAGTCCGTTTGATTTCTATAAAACCTACAGAAAAAAATTCTTAAAAATCCAGTTTTCAAATCAACAATTTTTTTTCTAGATGTTTATTAATATATGATATATACGAACTCTGACAATTAATTTCAAATATTTTGGTCCATTATTAAAAAAGTTACCCATTAGGCCATACAAAGTTAATTTCTTGGTTCTCAGGCCCGCCCGCATGTGGAAATTCGTCGCCGCATTGCCGATTTTATTGCAAAAATAGTAAAAAAAAAAAATTAAATGCAGTAGCGCTGTCCGTACGGAAAAAACAACCGCATCCGTTTTTTCTCTTATATCGCGTGGTCGGTGAAACGTCTTAAAACACATCATGCTTAAATGAGATTTAAAGCATCGTTATGACAATGTATAAATAAAAAACGTGTTTCCGTTTGACATTTAGACAAAATGTCAATCGTTTCTGTGCAAATTCGGCACAAATGTTTGCCAGTTTTACCAGGGAACATAATAGGGGGCTTCTCCGGAGTTTGTACCTTATTGGAATTGTTTACGGAGATAAAAATGATACGTTGGGACCAGCGGATTGGACGTTTCCATAAAAATTAACCACTTGTGATGTTTCTGCCACCATCGGAAGAAATAAAATTGAAATTTTCAATAAAGTAATGAAAAGATTTATACATTGCCATATTTTTCACAAAAAAAAAGAAGAAAAAATGCCTCCCTCATCACTTTTTACAGCAGTAAAAGGATAAAAAAAAATGCCACCCTCCCTCATCAATTTTGACAAAAAAGGGCCCGAGAACCAAGTAATTAATTTTGCATGGCCTTAGGTCTCTATGTTAATTATATTTTCTGAAGTATAAAAATTTGCATGGAGTGAGTACAAATAGTGTAAGAGCCCAACCATCAAAACAAAATAACAGACATGTGCTTTCAATGTATATTTCATTACACCATGTGCCATAGGATATTTAAATATTAAAAGGCTACTCATCAACTGACCACAAAGGTGATTGCCATTAATATTTAAATGTCCTATGTCACATGGTACAGTCTGTTATTTGTACTCACTCCAGCCAGATTTTTACACTTCAGAAAATATAATTAACATAGAGACCTAATGGATAACTTTTTTAATAATTGACCAAAAATTTGGAAATTAATTGTCAGTCCGTATATATCATATATTGATATACATCTAGAAATAAAATTGTTGATTTGAAAACTGGATTTTTAAGATTTTTTTTCTGTAGGTTTTATAGAAGTCAAACAGACTATAGATATGTATTTTATACTACAGCTCATGTAACATTTAAATAAATATAATTGATTGAAATTGACTTGCTTTTCAGTTTTCTAGTGATTTCTAGACTCTGGATTCACTCATCTTTACCTGCTCTACTACA
This sequence comes from Gigantidas platifrons, assembly GCA_002080005.1. NCBI lineage: Eukaryota > Metazoa > Mollusca > Bivalvia > Mytilida > Modiolidae > Gigantidas > Gigantidas platifrons. Next base: position 164,111 of record MJUT01008774.1, on the reverse strand, counting down.
TTGTTATTCCAAGGACTGAAATGTTTAACTTTGCCCATTATCGAAACATACACTGCACTTTAGCATGCCACATATTTAAAATTTCTCCATTTAATATCTATAAGCAATCAAATATCACTTATTTTTCTGTTATTTTTAATATCCTACATAATTATAATTATCAGGGCGAACAGGAATTAGAGCTTTAAGCTTCATTTCTCCAATCCAGTGACACTGATGTATAGTTAAATTTGTATTGTAGATTTCCTTATCTTGACCAATATAATTGAGAAACCACTTACATTTTGTACCACAAGGAACAAGAACAATTTCACAAGTTGAAATTGAATATAATTTAAAATTACACTTACAGAGAATAAAAATTAACATTTAATACACCTTTCATGCTTTTGTTATTGAATCTGTTCTCAACTCAGTTACACACACAGTAAATCAAATAAAGGTCAAAAGGCTTTAATAAAGTCATACATTTCAAATGAATTTTTATTCCATGTAAATTTTAACAATAAAACAACCATGAACAGGACGGTATTTACGGACGTCTTTCTCGTTAGCATTACAATCTGATGAGACAGGGTCGGGGGTACTTGTACGTCTTGTGAGCCAGAGTCAATCATATTTTCAGTTTCTTTTCTCACGGAATCGTCAGGATCGAAATTGTTATTTCCATCTC